>JAOBAT010128310.1:0-12682 GCA_026413305.1 Hydrozoanthus tunicans
GATTTCCTTAAAAGTGAGTGCACCTTGTCGTAGGTTATTGCATCTTCTCGCAAACGTGTGCGGTGAATGTGCGACAAGAATTTCGATTGCATGCGACGAAAATTGCATGGTATCGCACAAGTGTGCGGTGGGCTTTAAGAAAGGATTCTTTCTTCTTGTTTTTAAAATAGCAAAAAAGCAGGAGAAGAGGACTCTCTTATAGTGTTCTGCTGTTAGTAGCGTACAAGAAATTTTACATCTATAGATGAAGGATTTAGCACTAAAAATAAATAGGTTGTTACTTTGCTTCGCCTACCCCAATGGAACACTAACTGTGATTTTAACATGTTTCTTGCAGGCTACGACTCTGATCGGGCTGCTGAAAACAGCACGTTTGTTACGTCTGGTCCGCGTGGCGCGTAAGCTGGATCAGTACTCGGAGTATGGCATGGCCGTGCTGTGTTTGTTAATGTGCTCGTTTGCACTCCTGGCTCACTGGCTAGCATGCATCTGGTACGCGATTGGTAACCTGGAAAGGAAGGTGAAGTCTCCCAACAACATTGGTAAGACTCCATCGCCTTTTCTTACTCTTTTTTATATGGGCACACACACATATGGTTTCAAAAACGAGTGGTTACGCTCATTAATTTAAGGTCCTCTTTTATTTTCGTACAGGCTATAGTCTTGGATATTATTTTTGAATCTGTCGTCAACATAAATTTCTTAGTTTTCACTGATTGAATTTTCAGTCGAAAATTACTTTGTCTACAAAAAGAGATAAAGTGCGAAATTTCGGGATATTAGGAATTTTATTCAGCCTAGATAAACGGTCTGACTGCATTTATGCTAGAAAAAATTTTACTGAACATCTTCACATTATCAGTAAAGGTTGTATCTATATATGTTTACTTGTGTTTTGTAATAAATTAGTGACGGACATGCAAACTTCTTGAAACCCTTAAGTTTTTAAAGTGCACGTAAAGCAAATGTTTTAGCCATTCTACCCTTTGCATTAATCGTGCATTGCATTTTTTAACTTTCTGGCTGTAAAAACGTTGTCAGTAAAATTTCTTATTGATCCGACTGGAAACCATTAAGCGTTGACGAGCAGTTCGCAAGTAGATGTGTATCTTTGTGTGTTTTTTTAAAAAAAATTGTTGCAAGTGCAAAATGAGAATTCTCTGCCAACAAATTATATAATTTTGAATCACTTTTTTGGGCAAAATACGTTAATTTGTTGGTTTTTCTTAATTTTTTGTAGGCTGGTTGGACACGCTGGCCGAGCAGACCAACCAACCGTACAATGACTCAGATATCGCCAGCGGGCCAGATCTTAAATCGAAGTACGTTACTGCATTGTATTTCACGCTCAGCAGTTTAACGAGCGTTGGATTCGGCAACGTATCGCCCAACACAAACGCAGAGAAGATATTCTCGATTAGTGTTATGTTGATAGGATGTAAGTAGATACACGTATACAGTATGTTCAGTTTGGATGTGGCTGCAGGCAATAATGATGCTGTGTTTTCTAATTGTTTTCTGTTGAATATTTGTAGAGTTAATACAAATTTTCGTCTTATAGTACTTTAAAATTTAGGTTAGTTGTAACGAGCTCGCTTGATTGGAAAGACTTTGTCTGCAATTTTACTGATGTAACCCTTTGAATAGTAAGAGCTTTTGGATTTTATTTTGTTTGACACGGGAGTCCATCCGTGAGAGTGTATCTCTACCTGTGCTAGTTTCCTCCCCTCACTACCAAAAAAAGGTTGCCTTAAGTTTTTTTGCATTTATTTACAACAATATTTATACAGAGGTGGCCAGTTTAGCAGAGCTGGTTGGAATGGGGCTCAGTTCAAAATAAACTTACAGTTACAGACAAATGTTTTACATAAAAAATTATGATATCACAGATTAGAGAGAAAAATACATAAATATACAGTTTTGGTATAAAATCAAATTAAATAACGAGATTTAAGATGTTTCTTTAAGCCAGTCTTGATATTAGTTAAATCATGAGTCCTCCTTAGGTCCAGTTAATGGGTGTTCCATATTTTTGTACCACTGAACGTGAAGGAGACCTGATACTTAGTCGAGTGAACGTTTTTAAATCAATTCTGCACTTGCAGAAACTGATTTCGTGAAAAAAAAACTGATTTTCGAAAAACTTCGTTGAAGGACAATCGGAGGAAACACACGACGTTATTGTTCAAACAGCCTGTGTTTCATGGAGCAAGATGAAAAATACATCACGGGCTTGCTTTCATACAACTCCACGTCTTGTGAAAAGGCAAGAAAGATCGTTTGATTACATGGTACTTAGAGAGCAGGCTAAAATCTCAACTGTATTTCGTTTCAGCGTTATTTTACGCGGCCATATTTGGAAACGTGGCGGCAATTATAGCCCGACTTTATTCTACCACGGCTCGGTATCATTCGCAGATGAAAAAAGTTCGTGAATTCATCAGGTTCCATCAAATTCCCAATCCACTTCGGCAGAGACTTGAGGACTACGCCCATCATATGTGGTCGTATACAAATGGTTTTGATATGGACCAGGTGAGTGGTTATTATTGAGAGAAACAGGTGCTGCTATAGGGAATGGATTTTGAAAGGAATGCTAGTCATTCAATATAAAAGTGATTACCGTAGAATATGCCGTGGGTTACTGCAAGTTTTTCATATTTTAATTACGAACATATTCGGACTTGTGAATATTTGGACAAAAAAGGTCTGAAAATTTAATCGACCGAAAAAATTCTATTCCGATCAATCAAATTTTGAAAAGTTTTAAAATTTGCTTAGTTTTGACCTATATGCCCTAGGAATTCATTTACAACTCGGGTTCATCATCTTTTAATACAGCGTCAGATTCTTGGAAGTCAACCAGTTCCTCCTCTGGGCTTGTCTCTTTTTTTCATTGTTTGTTTCACTACTCTGTTTCGGCGTTTTTCAAAGTAAATTTAGTATCGTCGTTTGTTCGAAAGGTGCAGATTCTGGCCGAAAACTTTTGTCTCCGAAATTTAACGTCCGAAAATTTAAGGTTCGAAAATTTTCGTTATTAAAGTATACTCTATCATAGTTAGGCAATGCTTTTGGGTGAAAAACACCACGTTTTACTCAAGTTCCTGTATACAGTTTTAGCTTCATGCTTCTCCAAGATTGAGTCAACATACCATTTTCTTGCTAATCTCTTGACTTTAAATTTATATTCAGGTGATGAAAGGTTTTCCAGAATGCCTTCAAGCAGACATCTGCCTTCACTTGAATGCGAACTTGCTGTGCACAATGAAAATATTCCAGTCGGCCAGCATGGGCTGTCTGCGCGCATTCGCACTAAGGTTAACCACCACCCACCTCCCCCCAGGGGATTACATTGTCTACCAGGGGGACGAGGTTAATCACTTGTTCTTCATAATGCGAGGAACGGTCGAAGTTGTTAGGGATGACGTCATTATGGCCATTCTAGGTAAGCAGAAAATGGTTCCTATTGGTTTTTACTTTGATGCGTGACAACTCGGTTTTTTTTTACAAGGCCAATTCTCTTGCTCTGATTGTCGGTTCACAGTAGATAGAATGATCTTGGAGTCACAGTTTTTTGTGATTGTGAGTTGCGAAACACGAGTTCACCCGGTTAGCTCCTAGCAGAACTGGTACTCATTTATACAGCTGACTTGACTGGAACAAGTAAGGTAAAGTGTCTTGCCCAAGGGCACAACACCGGGGCTCGAACTTATACATTAAGATTCAAATATGCTAACCGCTTGACAAATGCGAAGCTGCAAACAACGGCCGGGCACTTGACGTATGTCACTTAAAAATGGCTATTAGTTCGTCAAAATTAGACTCAAGTCGCACTAAAGACCCGATACTTTAGCTGAAGAAATTTTCGTAGTTCCAGATATCTAAGCTACTTACTTCAAGATAAATCTGAAATTATCATTCCTCAGTCTATTTTGAAGGTACCACTTAATAAATGAAGAAAACAACATGGACAAAGACCCTTTTTCTTTGATAATTGTAATTTATTAACTTTTCTGTCGCCATATTCTAATACAAAGTTAACTCTTATGCCCGGCCAAGTTTCGGATTTTTCCCGCAGTAATGTCTGTTCTTGATCAGACAAATGTCTGAAAGATCAAAATCAATAATAGTAGGCTTGCTACTGTTACGCTGACGTGGCGACGGTCAACGTCTACACGCGTTAAATTAAAGTGCCTACACGTCATGCAAGTATTTTGTGTCTACGGAAATTTGTATTGAATAAACAAGTGTTTCCAAAAAATGGGACTCTGCGCTTTCCTCGCTTTAAAACCGAGCTTCAAAGTTGTAGTTCTCGCCACGCCTAACGAGGTTGCCACAAAAAAGAGTCCGGGCTCCAGAACAGCTTGTGACGTCATGTCAGGAAGTGCAAACTCTTTTCAACTTCGCAAGTTCATTTCAGTTCAAGTGCAATCACTTCAAAAATTGTGACAGATCTAATATGGTGTAAACAAACCTAAATCTTCGACCCTGCTAGTCAAGCGAGTGGATTTACAAAAAAAAGCTTCGAGACGTTCCTAAAGTGATGTCACTTGTCACAAATCTTCCTTTATTCGGACAAAAATTAAAACTGGGCGCGACCGAAGCGCGAACTGTAAAGCTTGATTTTCAGGCGAAAATGTGACGTAATTAAAAAATTCTTTTTTTAGAATCCTTTTTCTAAAGCCCACTGCACACTTGTGCGATAGCATGCAATTTTCGTCGCATGCAATCAAAATTGCAGCACATGGCTTCTGTGTGCGGGGGCCTGCGATGCAATTTCTATCGCATGCAATATTGATCGCATGGATCAAACATGTCCGATTTCTTTTAAAATGAGTGCACTTTGTCGGAGGTTATTGCATCTTCTTGCAAACGTGTGCGGTGAATGTGCGACAAGAATTTCGGTTGCATGCGACGAAAATTGCATACTATCGCACAAGTGTGCGGTGGGCTTTAGTGCTCATAGCCGTATAGGCACTTTAACTTTTGTATTCAAACAATGTTTTTTGCGTTAGCATTGATGCTGATTTTTACACTCGTTCTTCGTTCTCTGTGTCCAGGTAAGGGGGACACTTTTGGTGAGAACTTTGCTGAAGACTCGACGCGAGCCACGGGCACTTCTCACGCTAGCGTGCGAGCGCTAACCTACTGTGACCTTCACAGCATCAATAAAGAGGATTTACTGTACATCGTCAAACAATACCCGAGGTTTATGACTTCCTTGAACAACGATTTGGAAATAACTTATGACCTGCGACACGAAAGCAAAGTATGTGTGATTCTTTATAGCTGTCAAGCTGCAACTATTGACCTACTTTGTGTTACTGTGTGTATAGTGTCCCGACCATGTAACGTGATTTAAGGTTCATTACGCAAGCTGTCAGCCTGGTTTTATTAACGCTCGGCTTTTTTGATACTATCACAAATATCAAGCGGGAAAGGAAGGGAGGGGAGAGGGGGGGGGTATCGCTCCTCCCTTCCCGTTTAGTGCTAGGTAAATATTTTGTTTGTTTTTTTTATTTAGTCAAACGATTTTAATAAACTATTAGAAATTTCCAAAAAAAAGTTTCCTATTTAGCATCGTACGATATTGTCACCGGAATCACCCCTGAAGTGAAAATACAGTCGAACCTCTATGAAGCAGCCACCCTCGGGGAATGGCTTGTTAGCCGCTTAATAGAAGTTCATAAAAAACGTGCCTTGGGCATGGTCATTTGTTTGTTTATTGGTTTTAATACCCTCAAATAACAAAAGTCTTTTTAGAAAGCTACCAACAAGTCAGCAAAACGAAGGATTCCTTGCTTAACTGTTCCATCGTCTCAATTAAATCAATCAAGTAAACCTGGCGGAACTAGAAAATGTATTTGAATGTAACTTGAACCAAAGTGTGGTTATATTGACTCAGAGAACTTGAAAACTGACACTATTTCCTTGTAAAACGATTTTCTTACTTAAAACAAAGAAAATGATTTCGCTTAAAATGACTCCTGTATCATATTTACCTCTCTTCGCAAAAAAAGTGACAATCTTTTTTTTAGGTGACCGCTCAATGAAGGTAAATATACGTACAAAAATGCTATTTCGGACCACTCAAGGGCGGTCGCAGCCGCTTAATTGAGGTGGCCGCTTAATAGAGGGTCAATTTAAGTAAATGACTGAGAAAATTTCCGGGACTTTTAGAAATGGCCGTTTAAGAGAGGGTGGCCACTTAATTGAGGGCCGTTAAATAGAGGTTCGACTATAGTTGTGAAAAGATTCCCCCCCCCCTCCTCCCTTTAACCAAGGGTGTTTGGGACCGATTCCCCTAGGTCATATTAAGGGTAACACTCATATTGATGTTGTTTCACAACGTTAGCCTAACTACATTTAGTAGTAGAAAAAAAAACTAGTATACTATCACGAATTCTTGAATCCAATTGGCTTACATACTCGCTGTCTACTCAACAATTAGACTACTAGGTGCAGTTTTCTATGAGTCAACAAACAACGAGACGCGAAGCGACGATATAACGATCAGATTTATAGAATACGACAAAAATAATTCGCAGACTGGTTTGAAAAACAAACTAAATTTAAAACTCCAGTTGAAGAACAGAGCAAAGAAGAGTTAAATACCTGTTTGCAGCAATTTTACTTCTCTTTGCGAGCGTTCAAGGACTCCTTCTTTCTTGGCTTATACCATTTTAAGTCTGGTGGAGAACATCTATTTTTGAAAACAGTTTTCCTTGCAATTTATCTTAGAACTGCTTGTAAACCTCGTGGGTACGGCGCATCGCCGTTACTGACGCGTGACGTGTAGCACGTCATAATTGTCAATGTTTTAATAGACCACTAGTAGAGTTATACTAAAACAGCTAGACTACTTGTTTTCATTTTCTCTCGGCATTGGTAGAAAATTGTTAAATAGTCAGTGAGTAGGTTACCAAATCACATTGTAGCATTCGTGGTAGTATGTTTTGGTCAACTAAAGAGCGATAGAAAGCGAGTAACGAATCTGTGTTTCTGAACGAAAAACAATGGTGGAGTCTTTAAACACTCGTTATTATCAACAAATATCGGTTTTGATTCGAAGGTAGTATCAACTATATCAGTAAGGCTTTTCGTTGTCGTTTTCTATCAACCTGATAGTTATGAACTCATCGTTTCGCGCTTCGGATTGACTCAAAGAAAACTCCACCTCGTAGTGTAACTGTTAAACGTTCTTTACGTTTAAAGCACAGATATGAGTCTTACGATTGCTTGTGTGCATGTATTGTAAGAACTATGTTCAGGACCGTAGAACGGGTTCAAAGATCGGGGAGCACAGTTACAAGAACGGGATAAACGTTTTTTCGGGAGAAGGGGGGGAAACTGCTCCCTTTCTATTACATTCTTTATATTCCCCTCCCCATATACGGCTCTGATTTCAATGTATGGAGCAGCGTTTGAAGTGTTCTAAACTTGCTTAACCTTCAGGGTAAGAAGCCGGAATCGAGTCTGAAGGAGAACCCGCGCCTGTCAGACCACTCGGTAGAATTGTCTGCTTCATCGTTCGGGAATTGCCGTGCAATCAAGGACTCAAAGCAGGTGATTCCACCCATTGGCTTGACCCATGTTACTGACGAACAACATGTTGGTGACGGATTGTCGGCCAAACCTGACAGAGAAACAGTAGCTGTTTTAAAACTTTCTCCAGGCGCTTGCGCTCCTCCAGATACCGCTGCTCACTACAACGATCGTGTAAACCTGCTTTCAAGACCGAATGCCAAATTTGATACTTATAATGAAAACGATAGCTGTAGAACTGCAAATTTAAAAGAAAACCTAGAGACTGTCGCTTGTAAATCTTGTTGTCATACTCTGAAACGAGTCGAGTGTAGACTGGATGGGCTGTCTAGCCGCCTTGAGCACCTCGAGAATAGATTGACGTCTGATGTTAGGGAACTCTTAGAACTCTTAAAGGTCTTCAAGGAAGATAAAGCTCTTAGGCAGGAGAAGACGGACAGCTCTGGAAATATGTCCGAGAGTTCCGAATCGAAGGACAGACCTCATTTGACCCAAACGTGTGTTTGAAACCCTATACATAGTTAATATATACGGACTGGTTAGGAAAACCGCAAAACCTCCAACAGGGAAATACAA
The DNA here is from genome assembly GCA_026413305.1 of Hydrozoanthus tunicans. NCBI lineage: Eukaryota > Metazoa > Cnidaria > Anthozoa > Zoantharia > Hydrozoanthidae > Hydrozoanthus > Hydrozoanthus tunicans. The sequence continues at coordinate 8,122 of JAOBAT010128310.1, forward strand.
AGAATGTACAAAGGTGCTTTTGTAATATGTTGAACGAACCGTGACCCTGCACATTCTTTTTTTCAGTTGTTAACGAGAATGTTTTGACGGGCTACTGGTTGATTTGCACTTCGCACGTTTTGTGCAAGTTCAAGACCAGAAAACAAAAGAAAAAGGGGAAGAAAGACATACAATGGTTTTCTTACCAGTCCGTAAACATTAACTATGCCTTATGTTAGCAAGATTTTCTTTAGTGGTTTTTTGTCTTAGTTTCTATTTCGTCTAAAGCTGAAGACTCCGAGGTCTTACGCTACACTAAAGAGTTTTTATTTCATATTAACTTAACTGCCCTCATGAAAAACACAACAGAAATTCCCCGTGGTACACGCATGCGTTAAGGGGGTGTGTTTTGCGAATGAAAAGAGAGGATATGTGTTTTTACGTTATCTGGTATTTAACTCATTATAACGAAGGGAATGAAGAATCTTTTTATAAACATGGGAAATTTGCTTCTTCTAAACAAATTTATTAAAATCGTCCGATCAAGCAGATGTTTAACTAACACCTATAAAAAAAGAAAGTAATTGGGTACCAGATTAAATACTACAAAGTCTTATATGCGGAATGATGTTGAAAAATGCCCTTTTTTAAAAATAACATTTTTTGTATTGACTAGATTTGTTTTTTCACAAGAAAAATAATATATATAATTATTTATATATATACAATCACATCCTATTGTGTAAAAAAGCATCGTTGTGCAGTTAGCATACGGACTGTACATACTTCGCCCTAAACATGCAACCACACTAGTGTGCATTCAAGAAATAAAACAAATAAAGACTGCCCTTTAATGTGGCTTATAGCATTCTGAAATTACGAAAACCTCGGTAGAGTTTGATGTCTTGCTTCGTTTTGTCGTTATTGCATTTCAGTTTGCGAGTGAAGTTATTTTATGAAGATACGATCATTACTTCTGGAACTCCAGGAATACTCCTGGAGTTTTGAAGTTTCCTTCCAAGGCCCTGGGAAACTTGTGGAAAAACAAAACGTTTCCCTTTACTCCTGGAATACTCCTGGGATTTTGAAGTAACAAATAAACAAACAAACGAAAGTAACAAAATAACAAACCAAAACCTACTGTTCAAAGCATCTTGCTCGCAATTGAACGATTCGTATTTTAGACTAAATTTTAGGAGATTTTTTTGGGGGATTTGGGTAAGTTTTTGTCATCTTTTTTGTTCTTTTTTCTTTATTTTTATTTTAACAAAGTCAGTTACACATGACGGACGGGCGATAGATTTGGCAGTATCGCTGCTCAAGTTAAAGTTGATGTTGGTTTGTTTTATGCCGAGAGAGAATTAGGGACTGGATCCTGGAAAACTTATTTTGATACTCGTGGAATTTAGCTTTCATCAAACAGTACGAACCATGTATGATGGGAAGATCAGAATTGTTAGCACTGACATTATGAGAGAATACCAACATTGTAGTGTTACAGGCATTGAAAAATTGCCTTTTCAGCCTGTATATTTCCACTTGAAGATACGTCACTTAATTATCAACAAAATATTTTGGACCTTCTAAAGTTACCAACTCTCCCAAAACCAGCGAGTGTTTTTAAAAGAGAAACTGTGTGCAGAATATTGGTCTCTTCCTACTCTGCTATCGGGGATGAGTTCAAATTTACCAGCTGCGTGGAACCAATAAATAGTTTAATTTTCTACTTGCAATTGATTTGAAACAATTCAAGCAGTTCATACTGGGTTATGTAAAGTCGTACATAAGAACTACGCAAATTGTAGCTTGTTATAATACCTGAACGATAGAGTAAGCTTGCAGTTGTACACCACCTACGCATACTTGGGCCCGGCTGTTATCTTGGAAAATTACCCAGAAGAAAAATTACCAAGAACCAGCTGGAATGTTTTGTGCAAGAAATGGGCAAACGGCATAGCTTATTTCACTACAGAAAAAAAACTCAAGGGTACTTACAAACTGTTAAGAAGTTTTCAAAAATACTTAATGGGTATTCATGGACAAAAACTGAAATTTCAAAATTCAAGTACTTTTCCAGGACTAGCTCATATTGTTAAGTAATAAATGAAAAACGACAGCGAGTGATTCATTTGCTTTTCCAACTCGAGATAAACAAACAAAAGCACGAGGCCTACAGCCGCTTACAACTGCTTGAGACTTTCTGGAAACGGAAACATAAAATGAATCCAAATAGGAAGTTGGACAATGTGCTTGTTCAAAAATCAGATGTTGAGGATACGAAATCTTCTACTTGGAATACATTTAATGGGTATTCATGGACCTAGCCTTGTGACCAAGATTCAACTAATGGTGTTCTGGCCAAGAATCTGTGGGATTCCGAGATCTAGCAAACTGTGTTACCAGTTTCTTCTTGCATAAACGCCTTTCTCACTCATTTAAAAGCTAAGCATAACACTTATCTTCAAAACTCACATCTGTGACACCATCAAAAGCTACACTAATTGTTTGGATAATCTAGAAAAAGTATCTACACTTGACAGCCTTTGTGTGTACCAAATACAAAATAGCTACAGGGGGTTGTTTCTTGGTGTCAATAGGACTGAACTCGAGCAATAAGGAGAGCCTTTAGATGCTGGGACCTCACATTTGATGCTTATAAGCTTAAAACCCAGCTTAACCCAGCTTATATACAAAACGCATAAAACTGTTCAAGTTAACTGGCTACTTGAAAATCGTTTTAGTTTCCGTTTTTCAATGCTTTATAGCATTCGTTCGCTGATGGACGTTCGTCGGGATTCTTTTGCCAGCACTTTTCCATAAGGCTCTGCCATTTGGGAGGTGGAGGGGTTTCGACGCCACGCTTAAAAGACCTTGGGTGTCTCCCGGCATTAATCATTGCAAAAAACTGCTGTGTTCCCTGATAGGAAACCTCCTGGAACGCTTGGAGACCATACCAAATTTCCCACATGATTATTCCGAGGCTATAGATGTCAGCTTTGTTGTCGTACTTTGATTGAGCAAAAACTTCGGGTGCCATGTACACAGGTGTGCCACACAATGTACCGAGTATGTCCCCTTCAGGTTTTGCTAGGCCAACATCAGTAACTTTGATCTTCCCATCTTCTGACACCTAAACGGAAGAGAGAATTATTTACTTTCATTACAAAAGATAACGTTTGATACGCGCCCAACGAGTCGCTTATTGTCAAAATTCTGAACCACAACTATGTTTCCGAGACAAATCAGGGAACTTTTGACACGTTTATTTATTGAAGAGCTCGGACATCGAGGCAGGATTGAAAAACCCAATCACAGAGCTTCTTAGAGTGGAGCTACTGGCTTTTGGAAAACTATAAACTTCAACTTTACAAGTAATATTAGATATTCTAATATAATCTTGTTATCTAATCTTTATGGAGGAAGATCTTCATGGAGGACCTGAATGTACTGTACTGACGGTATTAATCATTTGTGTCAAATATAGTTGTTATATAGTTGCTGTGGCTTTTGTTTTATTGATCTAAGTTCAAAAATTAAATGAGACCAACATGTGTGGTCCGTGTTAACAAGCATCTAGTGTTAAATGCAAAAATCAAACGCGCACGCTTTGCTTTTGCTAAAAAATAGCAATTAAATCGCCAATAACTTATACAACACCCCAACAAACAAACAATGACTCGACTCGCTCCATCTGGGTAGGTGGAGTAATTTATGAGACACGGAAAAAAAAGCAACGCAGTCTTTTCCTTCATTTTCTACATATGAATCTCAAGTATTGGTTCTTGGATGGGTCCAACAGGCTGCGAAAGATTTAAGTTACCTTCAAGTTATGTAACTCTTTTCAACAAATTAGATTCGCCCCATGTAACAAAATCCACTGATCCCCCTAGATCCCTCCGGATTCCAAGGTAAGACTCAATGACTGAAACTAAAATTCCAACTTTTCAGAAGCATTGTTTTTGCAGTGTACTTTTTGTCGTTCGAATAACATTGTCATGTTCCCCTGTCTCCATTTTTCTCTGTGTTTTTGGTGGCCTTTGTTTTAATCGATCTTTCTTAATTGGTTTTTATTCGTCCCATTCTAGAATCTCTAATGGAAACTGCATGAACTATCAAAGCTGTGGATTCCAGATTCTGAACTCTTTGGATTCCGGATTCCAAATCAAATCTGGATTCCGGATTCCGATGGTCCTATTGTTCTCGGATCAACGGTTGTGGATTCCGGATTCCGATGGTCCATTTTTTCTGAATTCGGGCTTCTGTTATTTATTTTTTCATCAACTATATTTCTACAGGACCACCCAGTTCTGCTAAAAGCTGGTTTAAATGGAGGCCTGTTTACATATATGGCAACATTGACGATTTACATATAGAGAAAATTTAAAATTACAAACAAATACATGCAAAGGTCAAAAAGTCAACTACATAAATGTCTTTTAAAGTTCTTTTTAAAAAAGCGAGCTTTAGAAGAATTAATTTATAAAGATTTGATTCAAAAACATTGGTTGGTAAAATTTGTTTTTAATAATACTTACCAAAATGTTCTCCAACTTTAAATCGCGATGTATGAAACCTTTTCGGT
>JAOBAT010128321.1:0-12679 GCA_026413305.1 Hydrozoanthus tunicans
CACTAATAGCCTATGAGTAGCGTAGCCAATCAGAATGCAGCATTCATGATAGACCACTAGTATGATTTTACTAAAAAGCTTTATCTTATAAAGAGCGAATTTTTTTATCTTGTAGTGATGAAAACGATAAAGAGTTAAGTAGAATAAAATGGTATACCACAACAATATCAGGCTCATTGAGGACTCTGTGCCAAATTAAAGTTAACCCTTCCACTCCCCAGTTGGTAGACTCTTCCAACTAGAACCAACGCTTTTTAAGAAGACATAAATCTTCATGTAACCAAAAGGACTCTAACACTCATCGACCGATCACTATATTTTCCTGGCCGGCCCAGGGCCCTTATTTTTCGCATTCGGCCGAGAGAAGCTTAGGTTCTACTTTACATGAACTGGTTGAACTGGTTTTATGAACCGGTTTGCAAATTAATTTGCTTTGCAAAAAAAGTGAGTTTAATGAAAAGATTGTTTCCGGTAAAATTTGACCAATTATTGTAAGTATTTCGGCCCTCATACGCGTACATTTGAAACCTCTTAAATGAACTGGGAATTCAAAGAACTTTTTCCTTAATGTTCAGGCCTTTCTTCGTAACGTTTTTGTTCGTGCGTAACGCTGACGTTAGTTTCTTTGTCGGTCGTGGCAGGCTAAAAAATAAACAATTTTTGAATAGTAATCTCAAATTGCATTTCATATCTTTGCTTAAAGCCATCTTTAGTTCTTAGAAGAAGTTTGAAAGAAATTTACTTTATCTTCGATAAATAGTTCGCTTTATTTGGTCAATTCCTGTTTTTCTTAAATGTCTCAAAAGTAATAAAATATCTCATTTCACATGTCTTATGTATAAGGAAAACATAGATGTTGATAATTGACTTAAATACGTCGTTAACCGGCCCACAAACACACAAAAGAAACAATCAAATTTATGGAGTCAAAATCTTGTTTACATTTTATGGTGAGTGCGGCGGGGCCGTTAATTTGTGATACACGGGCAAACTGCAACACTAGGAAAATGTTGCGTGAAGTTAACGCTTATATGATTCGTTTGTCTTTTTATCAGCATGGAAACCGAAGGAAGCACTAAAAAGCAAATACATAGGTTCTTAACCTTAATCCTGCTAAAACAATTTCACCTAAACTAAAAATATTCTAACTTTAAAACCACTGCTTGAAAACTTCTACAAAGTGACCATTCGTTTTCTTTGTCTTTGGCAAGTAGATTTTGAAAATGTCAACTTGCTTCAAAGAATTCTAAAGATTGTAATTTTAATTTTAATTTTATGACTTCGATTTTTGAACATTTAGCAGGATAAGGCTTAAGATAAGATTCAAAAATTTTCCTTTTCCTTAGCTTTAGCTAATCAAATTAAATCATATGTCGTCTAAGTTAATGTAAAACGTGTTACTTAGGCCAAATATTGTGAATAGTAGCCTTCCTGAAAGTGTTTGTAAAGCTAGTGGCATGTGGTACCTTTTAATTAACGGAAAAAACTCTTAAAAACAGCACGACAAAGTAAAACATTTTAATGTATACCATGCATGTCTCACATGTAAAATTAAAAGGATTCTTTGTAGCACGTATGTTACTTGTAGAAGCGAGAATGTTCTCACATAAGACGTAAAACACATCCGTAAAACACGGCCGTATGTAAACTGATCTAAAGAAACGACACGCCAGTACTAGTGTTTAAAAACTCTTGTTTGGGAGATGACTAAGACCATTGTTTTCCGATGATATTCTAGTCTCTCTTCATTAATACTTAGCGACAACATTTGAATGTGAATAAACTGAGTCTTGTTTTTGCAAGTTGACGTATTAACGATAATTCAACAATTGGAGCTGTAACTAAAATTCAATAATAATTATATATTAAATTGAGTTCTGAAACCAACCCTCTCGCGAGGAAAAGCACTTCAGTGCTGTGAATAAACTCAAAATACTTTTTTTCTTTGAAATTTTGGTGTAGTGAAAGTACACCTTTTTTTTATAAGAACCACTAAAGTTTTGCCTTTAATCACTTTTCGTATACTTTGAGGGCATCCAATTTCAGCCTCAAAATGTTCTTCGGTATTTTGTTCTTATTTGAGGCATGTAGAAATTGCCATGGGCAAGGACTCCAAGTTTAGAGTAGATCATTGAAAGGGAACTTTGTTGTTTACCATTTGAAAAATAAACACGCATCTCAATGAAACTACAGGTATACAAGTTGCAACGTTAAAAGTATGTCGTCGGTAACACGGACATACAGTTTTTATAACAATTATACTAATTAGTTGTTCTCCAAAAATTTTGATTTCATCCTAAGTTTGTCCTTAGTTTGTTCTTATTTTTTACGTGATTTCAATCAGCTTCAGTGTAAGAGTGTATTTTGTTTATAAAACAGATTAAGCTTGCATCAAACGCCATCATATGCCTTATTTCATGACGGAAGCTGTCGAAATATTATGAATAAAGTTTTTAGAGTTGCGTTTATGCATGGTTTTGTGTTTCGATTGTGTATTTGTGTTTGCTCGACTTGTCACGATCAATTTACAAGACCGAACTTACACCAAACCTAGAAGCAGTAAAGGCTAAACCCGACTCCGGAGGTGTTATGTACAAACAATGCTACAAAATAATTTCCCAAATACACGCTTTTTTTTATAAGAACCAGCAAATTTTTCCGAGGCTCATTGTTCTTAATTTTTCGCCGATTTGAGCTTCAAATTATATTCTTAAATCGTTCTTATTTCTAAGTGTGGTTTAAATCAAATATAAAATAAGCCCAAGGTATTGCAATTTACATGTTTTGGAATACAAATTATAAGGACTAACTTCGGGGCAAGTATATATACATGTACTGGGAATAATTTGAAGCAATGACTGATTAAAAGAAAGAAACTGCAAATCATTTCTCTATTGTTAAATGTCGAAGCTCGATAAAGTTTCAATAGTTTTCGAGCCCAAGCCCAAGCTTGTTCTTAAATTGTTCTTTAATTTTGGCCAATCTGAGCCTAGTTGTTCTAATAAAGTTGTTCTAATAAAAAAAAAGCGTGTAGTGAAGTTAAGCTTGATTTAGTAAATACTGATAGAAAACTATTATGGACGTTAGTGCGTTCAGTTCTTCACAAGTGCACTTAGAGTTTAATGATCACAAATTTTGTTGGTGTTATCTATTTCTTTATTCATATGAAAACGTACCTGATATGATAAAATAACAATTATATACATTAACTTAGGAGAACCGTTGGTCGTCGGTTATCAAGAAAACTAAAGTCATTCAAGATCAACAGGATAGGAAACAGGAAACACGCCCCCCTTTTTTTTCAAAACAAAACACTATGTACAAGATCAAACACACAGTTTGTAACCTATGGGAAATAAAATGGACCAATCAGAAACGACATTACTACAAAGACACATAATAAAGGTCCTCGAACATTTCTTACTGTTTGATGTTTGGCATTTTATTTCACGATTTTTTCCCCAAACTAGTTCTGGTCAGAATATTTGTATAGTTGTAAGTGTTAATGAAGGGCAGAGTACTGAAGGCCAGAGGCTTATAAAAATTTTAATAAATACAGTTACAGTTTTATTTTTGGAATATAGAGTTTTTTGTGTATATATTTCCCTTTCGTATTATGTTTTTGTAAACAATTTAGCTTCGGCAAACCTTTCTACCTCAGTTTCTTAAGCAAAGATGTTCAGCCAGGTAAACGGTTCGAAAACTCGTCTCAAAGGGGTTACAATAAAATTCGAGTAAAACTTTTTTTTCACTATTTTCATTCAAAGGTTCTTGTTTTCAGGCAAGTTAGCGGGGGATCTCATGACTCATTGTAATTATTCTGTAAATGGAAATATGAATGTTCATAAAAGCTTAAAGGCATACAGTTGGGGAAAAAAAGAAAAAGCGTAATTAACTCGCCCACATTGATTGGACAAAGTTAACACAAGTCAGGCAAGAAGATTTCCTTGTAAAGTGTACCGGCGAGACTTCAGAAGTACCGCCAAACAGAAGTTTATAACCGACATTTGTAATTTTCCAAGCATAGATTCTCAAACTCAAAAGTGACTTTCTCGATTTGAATTGTGGAACAGTTCATTTAATAATTCAATAGCTTTCAGTATTCGTTCAATTCATCCCCTCTCTTTGAACAACAAGCTGTCTTTGAATTGAATAAGAATGGCACTGAGTCAAGCATTCGAGGGTAATTTTTCTTACAGTTTGTCAACGACGGTTAACATCAGTCAAGTCAAGTGCTTGGTGAATGATTCCTTGGGAGTAAAAATCAGTCGAGTATTATTATATGGAGTCCTTATTATCCTGTCGATGGCCGGCAACTCGCTTATCATTGCTGTTTCACGTAGCGAGAAAACCGTCAAAGCAACTGTTCGTCTCTTCATACAGAACATGTCCGCTGCTCAACTCTTAATAACGTTAGTGTACATGCCACGGATGGTTTTCTACGCTTTCAAGGGATACGAGTGGCTTGTCGACGGCACATTTGGTTTAGTCTTGTGCAAGGTAGTTGCAGTTAGTCATCACACGGCAATCCTTGTGTCAATTCAAACACTGGTTGTAATCAGTGTGGAGAGATTCCTGGCAGTAGTTTATCCTTTAAAACGAAACATTACCAAGCGTTTAGCAAAGCGAATCATTGTTGCAATATGGCTTCTTTCTTTGCTGGTAAGAATTCCACGTTTTTTAGCTCTTACCATAGAGAGGAACGAGCAAGGGACACTGATTTGTACAAGTACGAGAAACTTTAACGAGCTATTTCCAAGTTCGAAATCAACCTACTATGACTTACTCTACTGGTTTTTTTACCTTTTGCCTTTGATTATTATTGCTTTTTCTTACGCAGCAATCTTCTATACGCTGAAATGCAGGAAGATACCAGGTTGCAACTTCTCTACTGAGACGAAGCGCCGCAAAACTCTAAAGAGACGAGTCTTTGTAATGCAATTTGCAGTCACAATTGCATTTATTTTATGCTGGTTCATGTACTTTTTAAAAGCTAAAATACCCATAGCTTTTGGATGTGAAGGAGAGTTCTGGAGACGGCTTGCGGCCCACAGTAACACCGCTATTACGCCGACAATTTGTTTTATCTTCAACGAAACTTTCAGAAAAGGAGCAAAACGTGTCACTGCTATGATTCATGGAGTAGTTTGTCGTGTTGGTTACTGCATACTCGGCAAGAGTGCAAGAAAAAGTCGAAACCTGTCCCATATCTCGTCTCAAGAAAATGCAGGAAAGCACAAAACTGTTTGCCTTATTCATTTTCATAGTCGTAGACTGAACCTAAAAAATTTCAAAGATCTCACAGTTTCTTCAACAGCATTTTAAAACAAACACTATTTTCATCACAGAAACAGAATGAAAAAACAGATTTCTAAATCAGTACAACAAAAATAATTGACGAGATATTACAAAGACTTTATTGTCCTACCGCAGATTTTAGGAATAGTATATTCATATCGCTAGCAACTGCCTCAATTCTTGTCTCCTGAAACACAAAAAAATACACGAAAATGTTTTAGCTGCACCTGTTAGGCTGTTTATCTAGTAATTGTCATAGATACTCGAGCAAGTTTAGAAATTTAAGATACTCACAGATTTTTTAATAACAAAAAGCAAACATTAAACTGTCACAGAAATGAAATGAGACAGACGGGTTTTCAGTTTGACGAGCAGAAGTCGTATGTGACGCAACTTCGGTAGATTTTTTTTCAGGAAAACAAATAAACTTAAATAATTGCTTCTGAATTGAAAATACTAGTACTGTGGGGAAAATGCCGGCTTCATTGAAGCTGCTACGGATTTGATCTTGCTAAAATATGCGTTGCCAAAATTAAAAGAACAGTAGATTAATAATCCCTGCGCAAAGTTTTAGCTCATGTGAGAGCTATATATAATTAAACCGTTACTCTGTCTAAACTTTCGATTACTGTAAATGTGAAAGTGCGAACCGAAGGGAAAGTAAAGACCTTGTATCATTTCTTAACTTAATTAAAAGAGAATTCAATCTTTTGGTCATTCTGGAAACACACACTCAGATATTGTTTTCTATAAACGGCTATAACAAAAATTACAAGTTACTGAAAAAAATAAATGTTTATGGTGCTGCATGATAACTGTGTGCCGCAAGGTTACAAATCACGGCATGTCGAACATCGCCTCAAATTTTGTCTCAGAGTAAAATAGCATAGAAAAGCACAATACTGCGTTTCATCTGTTAATCTTTACTCTTGAACAGTGTAAAAGATTTCACAGTTTTTTCTTTAAACAGCAAAACAAAGCAAACACTATGTTATTACAGAAACGGATTAAAAACAGATTTCCTGATAAAACAAAATAAATTGATGACACTGCCTCAAATCTTGTCTTCAAAAAGATAAAAAGATGAACAATATTGTTTCACTGTTTAATATCCAGTCGTTATCATAGACACTTAAACAGTTTCAGATGTCTCACAAAACAAAGAAAACAAGCCAAACACCACAAAAATGAAACGACACAAAATTTTTATAAGTTTAAGTAAAAGTCAATTATAACTGAAGACTCGACTACCAGCTTCTCGCTGATTACAGAAATAGTGTGAGATCAATAGTTACTGTCTATGCGGCAAAAAAAAGCTTGACACTCCGAGAAATACTATTTTAGTTATTCATTATCAGAGTCATGAGTTTTTTTTAAAAAATAAAAGCATCTCGAAATTAAAGCTTTTTACAATAGACAGTAGAAACTTGTCATTAAAAAAATGAAATGAACGAGATGGTATTAAAAATATCAAAAGTTGGACGAGAAAAAATAGCAAAAGTAAAAAAAAAATTAGAAGAAAACAATTACTCCAGTTTCTTGCAAATTCCGAAAATAAACCTATTTTATAGTTCCGAGGACAAAGTGAACGTCGCAAATTTCTCGACACTCGTTTAATTGCAAGACTGAGTTTTTACTTTGATCAATCGTATCAGGAAATAAATTGTTTTCACACTCGTTCTCGTCGGCGTTTCCGTCCTTTTTTGTTTGAGACACAACGTCATTACGTTTTTATTATTTCTTAATGATACAGAGAGTTGAAAAGGTGTTTTAATTCAAATCAAACAGGGTAAAAACAGAAGTAAGAAAAATATATAACTGAACAAGCTTATTAACATGATCAGTTTCATATTATCCCCAACGAAACCAAAATTGTTGGTTGACAAACTCGATACCGTTCTGCATGTAAAATTCAAAAACATTAGTTCTGCATGTATTGATTATTCGAGCCTTAGTTGCTGCTCGTGACCCAATGATATTCTATTTTTTGTCTTGGGACATGGGCAAAGAGAAAGGACGATTGTAAAGGAAACAAAAAATATGGGGTATCTGTTTTTATTATTAAAACTAACCAATACATGTAATTAGAAAAAACTTCGCTCCTTAAACTACATTTCAGTTTGTGTAATGAGGTGTTTCGGCCGTTCGATCCAGGAGATTACGTGAGCTCCGTTGTATGGAACAGTAATTCTCGGTTCTCTAAGGAGCCATCCTTAATTCCCGCTCCAAAACGAAAACAGCAACTGTAATATGTAATAACAAGATAGGCATACAGATACAGATCTATCAATGATAACTGATGAAAACAATCAAAGACGGTTGTGATGATACTGTTGTGTATTGACCAGAGTACCTGATGACGATGGTAATAATATTTTCGTATATTAACCATATCAGTGCCAGTCTCGATGATTCTGGTCTCAAAGCTGTGCCAACAGCTTCGAGGTGAGTGCAATTGCGATGGAAATGGCAACGGCGATAGAGACGGCAACGGTGATAGAGACAGTAACGGTGATAGAGACGGCTATGATGATTGAAATGGCAACGGCGACATAGATGACAATTGTGATGAGTAAGGCAACGGCGATGTAAATGGCAACGGCGAAAGAGTAACAATTGTGATGGATATGGCAACGGCGATGTAAATGGCAATGACGATGGAAATGGTAACGGCGACAGAAACGGAAATGAAGATTGAAATGGCAACGGCGATGTAAATGGTAACGGTGATAGAGACGGAAGTGGTGACTGAAATGGCAACGGCGATGTAAATGGCAACGGCAATAGAGATGACATTGGCGATGTAAATGGCAATTACGATATACCTTGCAATAGAAACGGCGATAGAAAAGGCAAAGGCGACAGAGATGGCAATGATGATGGAAATGGCAACGGTGATGGAAATTGTAGTTGCGATAGAAATGGCCGCGGCAATGAAAATGGCAATGACGATGGAAATAGCAACGGTGACAGAGATGGCAACGGCAACGGGAATGGCAGCGGCGTTGGGAAAAGAAATGACGATGGAAAAAGCGAAAGTGTTTCGCGAGTACTAGCGACGGTAATGTGGGCGCCAATGGCAAAGAGGTTTGGCAGTGGCAACGGTGATAGAGGCGGCAAAGTCAATGGTAATGGCGGCGAAAACAATAGCTCTAATGATGGATTAAGACGTTGACAGTAACGGTAATAGAGGTGATGATGGTGATTGCAGTGATGATGATGGATAATGTCGGTTGCGATAGTAAAGTCATTAGTGATGACAAGGACGAGAGCTAAGGCGATGGGATTGCTGTGACTACCATTTTTACTATAACTCAGATAACCTACTGACAAGTACTGCACTAGAACCGATGGCAGCGATGGTCAGTTTCCTCCTTTTTGGTCAAAACTCTTACGAGTTTATCAGGCATTGCTTACATTAATTCAATTTCAATTTCCTCGGCTTTTTCTTAAACAAGGACCAGCGCTATAAAAGAGAAATCTCCTCCCATATGTGGCAACTTTCAAAATTCAAATTTTGGACGAACCGGCGGTTCAAACTCTCTCTGAGTGATAGAAACAATGAAATTCATAACCACTAAAAGTTACATAACGATAAAAAATGAAAAGACACGCAAGCGAAGTTCATTTTATAATAAATCTTTTACCACTACAATATTTTTAAATTTCGTTATAATTTCCCTCTGCTTGAAACAGAAAGCAACAAAAAAATATGATTCTGAAGTAATTAGTTACTAAGTTCAATGATACATGAAACAATTTAAAACATGAATAGCTCGTTTATTTCAGGTCATGTCTCTTCGGAGGTTGAGTGACAACTAAAGGTGCTGAGCGCCTGGCACAGGCCTTTTTATAGCGGGGTCCCTGTTAAACAATTTTTTCTTATGAGAAATTTTGTGTGCGAAACCAGGTACTGCAGAGATGATTCAATAACAGTAATTCATATTTGTAGTATCTGTTTTGTTTCGGTTTTCTCATTGTGTAAAAAACCGCGAGTGAGGGCGATAAGAGACGTATGTTCAGGTGATCTGCCAGTTTTGTAACGTAACAACAGATTTTTCGGTGAATCCGGCCTTAAGTGAAGTCACAAGAAGGATAAACGTATTCACTCTCAACAGAAGCACTTCTCGTTCGCCGTTTTTCCTTGTCTATAGCTGGCCGACGTACTATTTGTACTTGCTGGTCGCTTGAAAAGTTAACGTAGTTGTGATTTGTTGGCGGGTTGACCTGACTGAATGATTGAGCGGTTGAAAAACTTTTACACCTGTTCTGGTTGTAGTTTTCTTGCTGCCGAGTGTGTCCATCCGGGACCTTGCTCTCTGTGCTTGCCTGGGGCCTGGGTTTGAAGATCGGGATGCTACAAGCACGATGACGCATAACATCACTGTAAAATGACAAACTCTGTGAAGCCAAGCCGCCATATTCGCACGGTCTCGCTACTGCAGATTCTCCCTTATCGTCAGAGAGTAACGTGTTTACTTTCCAGAGTGGAGAAGAATATTTTTCCATGTTTACATATGGCTGTTTTTCTTCAGTCGAATTTCGTTTTACTGCATGTTGTAACTGCGCATACTCTGTTTGTAGCGTATCTCTGCGCAATGAAGAGTAAGTGACAGTGTCTTGATGTGTGGCGCCATAACTTTCCTGACTCGATGCTATGTTTGAAATGTCGGTTTGCATCTCGATTGCTAGATTGCCATTCATTTCCTGTGCAACCCTTGGACCTTTATATCTGCCAGAGAAACATTTGGTTGAGCACTTTGATGTTGGATGGATGAGTGAAAGCTAAATGGTGAGTGACTTGACAGAAGGAGGCCTAGTGGTAAAATTCTCCGATGAAAGAAAATGTGTATATCAAAAATGTTTTCATATATGGATGGATGAATGATTAGAACAAGAGGTAGTTAATTAGAAGGAAGGTGTAGAAGTACAAAATAATTAACATAGATAGACAGATGGACGGACGAATGAACGGATAAAAGAAATATCATTTAATCAGGATGATGGTATGATTGGTGGTGTATGAATGAAAAAAGGAATAAACCAGTGGGTAGGTAATTCCAATGGTGTAATAAATGGTTGAATGCATGAGTGGATAGAAGTATTAGCGCGTGATGGAGTACAACGTGTAATAAGTGACGGATGGTTCGAAGAATGAATAAGTGGATAGCTACAATGGTGGATAGAGGGATTGATAAGAAGAGGCTAGCAGGATGGGTAGATAAGTTGATGGCTAGAAGGATTGTTAGTTGATTGTATGGCTAGAAGGATGGATGGAGGGATTGATAAGTGGAGGCTAGAAGGATGGATGGAGGGATTAATAAGTGGATGGCTAGAAGGATGGATGGAGGGATTGATAAGTGGATGGCTGGAAGGATGGATGGAGGGATTGATAAGTGGATGGCTGGAAGGATGGATGGAGGGATTGATAAGTGGAGGCTAGAAGGATGGATTGAGGGATTGATAAGTGGATGGATAGAAGGATGGATTGAGGGATTGATAAGTGGATGGCTAGAAGGATGGATGGAGGGATTGATAAGTGGAGGATAGAAGGATGGATGGAGGGATTGATAAATGGAGGCTAGAAGGATGGATGGAGGGGTTGATAAGTGGAGGCTAGAAGGATGGATTGAGGGATTGATAAGTGGATGGCTAGAAGGATGGATGGAGGGGTTGATAAGTGGAGGCTAGAAGGATGGATGGAGGAATTGCTAAGTGGATGGCTAGAAGGATGGATGGAGGGATTGATAAGTGGATGGCTAGAAGGATTGATGGTTGAGTGGATGGCTGGCAAGGTGGATGGTTGAGTGGATGGCTAGAAGAATGGATGATTGAGTGGATGGCTGAAAGTTGGGTAGAGAGATTGATAAATAGAGACTAGTGTTAAGTATAAATCATGTAATGAGCCACCCCCCTCAGACTTCCGGTCAGCGGAGAATATTGACCAGGCGCAGTTGCTTAAAGAATGCCATGAGGTTGCTTGCGCGCTGGACACGTTTTGTTTTTGTATATGTTTGTCTGTAGTTTGCAGACTATGTAAGAAAAGATCGCTAGGCTTAGTAAAAGTTCAAGACACAACGCAACATTTGGTGCCGTGACCAGGATTTAAAATTATTTTTATGGATTCAATGACAAGCATTTTATGGCAAGGATCGTGAGAACTGAACAGAAACTGTGGCTTGTGTTGTTGATCGTGCTGTGCAACATGGCAGATGTGGAGGAAAGACAGTTAGAAGTGGAAGGAAACATTTGTTGTTTGCCGGTCACAAAACTGGAGGAGCTGGCGGAACATCTCGAAATTCCCTTGACGAAATACGTTGGAAAGAGTCGGCTTGTTGTTGTTCGAGTGCTACGGGAAGCGATTGCTGAAAGAGTCGACAGTTGTGAAACACTTGAACTCAAGAAAGAATATTTGGGTTGTCTCGAAAATTTCTTGTTAAACAAACCACCGCCTCTGAGTGTGGCTGGAGCTGCTGAGGTCACAGAAGGTAAAACAAAGAACAATGGAGGTAAGGATGTTCCAGTTGTTGATGTAAACAAGATTTTCAGACGTGAGTTTAAGATTAAGGGCCAAATTGGTGTACCTGGCGATGACAATAAACTGTCTTTTATCAGCTTAGTCAGACAAATTGAATCAGGGTTAGAAAGGGGATACGAAGAGAGCGAAGTTATCGAAAGCGTGATTCGTGCCATTTGTCCTGGCATGCCATTGAGATCATACTTAGAATCAACCCCAGATTTAAACTTAGCAAGATTAAGGCAAATATTGAGATCACATTTTAGAGAGGGTAATGCAACTGACTTGTACCAAAAACTTGCCTCTCTTACCCAACTGGCAAAAGAAGACGCACAGATGTTGTGATTAAATATGACCAGAAACTTGTACAGTCTCTCTTTCTTCATTGTATTGAAACTGGGTTGCGTGATGATGTAGTGAGGGTAAAGTTGCGCCCCCTGTTGCAAAAGCCAACTGTTTCAGATGAAGAATTAATTAGAGAAGTTACCCTAGCAGCCACCACTGAATTTGAGCGCAAAGCAAAATTCTTAGCATCCCCAAAAGCAATGCATTAACAAAGCGACCTGTAGTCATGTAGCTACCCCAGGAAATGATAATGAGAACACTGACAAAATGAAAGTTGAGCCAAAGGGGAAGGGACTAGTGGATCAAGTAGCAGCACTTCAGGCAGAAATTGCATCCCTGAGAGAATCCATGGGTTCTTTAGGCTTGACTCAGGCGAAGCCCCGACCCCAGGGTGGGAAACCCAGGAGGTGTGAAGCTTGTCAGAAAGAGAAAGCCGATAGAGGTGTCCATTGTTTTAGATGTGGGAGTTCTGATCATTATGCAAGGGGTTGCCGCATTAGACCTAAACAGGGAAATTCG
>JAOBAT010128354.1:0-12673 GCA_026413305.1 Hydrozoanthus tunicans
GAGGGGGTAAATAGAGGTGGGGAAGGGACTGGGGAGGAGCGGGAAGGGGGTAAATAGAGGTGAATATAAATGTACCTAACTCTTACCCCTGGTAGGGGGGGGGGTTGTTTCAGTATTTACCAAGTTAATTGGAAAAAGCTATTTCCTCCTTTAAAAGCAAAATCAAGAAAAAGACAACGCACTTTTTTTTTTTTTTGTTGCAAATAAAGAAACTGAAGGTGTTCAAGTTTAGCTAAAACGTTTGTTTTGAAATATTTTACTTGTGCTTGAGAATTCTAGTTTGGAGGAAGAAAGTGCTTTCTTGTCTTCAGTAAACACAGATAAGCCAACTTTCCTCGCCAGTTTCATTGTGTTTTTTGTGCAGCTTCGTTTGTTGTTGAATTTTTTTTATTCGCTGATAGGTAGATACTAAAAATGTCAGGTCATTTCAGCTGTGAAAATATTTTAGATATAACATGCACTGCTCATTGGTTCTGATACTTTCTACAGTCTTTTTAAGGCTAAGTCCTTTCTCGAGCCCAAGTACTGGCTCATTAGGCCGACGCCGCTTATCTCCGGTTTCCTTAGAGTTAAGGCCCAGGCAGGACACTAGTCTATCGCAGGTTAGCCCCCAGCAGAATTTGGCTGGAGCAAGTCTGATAATTTCAAGCCATTTGATGATGCCTCAAGAAGGACACCCAGATAAGACGGACACCAAATCTCGGTCGCTGCCGTTTGTTTTCTCAGCCATTTACTGTATTTTAAGTCTCTATAAGACGGACACTCCTCTAAGACGGACAGTTGAGGCCGGTACCGTAGGTGTCCGTCTTAACGAGATATATATCGATATAGATAGGTATACATTTTTAACCCATATATAAGACTGTATATATTTTTAATCCAGTCTTACGGATTTTCGACGTTCAAGTTTACTATACGACTTACATAACAAGAAATCTATAAGTGCGTCACACTGGATAATTTTCTTGTTGTTTCTACAGTGCGGGTGTTGTGAGAGCAGCATTGTGCGGAGTTGGTCTGCAAACTGTCAAATTTACCCTAAACGGGGAGAATGGATCAAGTGAAAATCAAGGCCGCTGAATAACTAATTCCTGTGGTTGTAGCTGGCGGATGTTTTTTAGCTGTATATAAACGTGTATTTTATCAGTTTTATATTTATGCAAGTTTGCAGATTTGATGAGTTTATTTTTTTTTCGTCCTTTTGAGCTTGATATGGCACAAAAGTTGTACGTCGTCCCGACTGTGGGGTAAAATTGTAACTTTTTAACTCAAAAATAATGAAGTATTGCTGTTGTTGTTTATAGTTCTGATTCATGAAACAAGAAGCAGTGACCTTACTTCGACGGGAGTTTTATGCATGCCAAGTGAAAAAAAAAATGAACGGAACCGTTTGCCGAAGCTCAACCTCGTTGGGACATAGTTATATACTTTATTTGGTGAGGTCGTTTACTGTTATAAAATGAACGAAATATAACGCGCGTTCTGATTGGCTATGGTGACGCACTCTAAATATGAATAGAGTGTGTCTGCATACGTCATCGCGGGAAATTTTCGGCTGTTTGTGTGCCTTATTTTATAAAAGAAATAGAAAACTCGCTTGCTTGCTCTGTTTTTCTCTAAGCACTTCTTTCGTGAACTAAAAAGTTCACCTATGTTTCTATTACTGAACAGAGCGCTCAGTATATTAAGGGGGAATTATAGTCAAAAGCCACTTTCTGGCAACTTTAACGATGTTTTTGCTGATATATCGCCGTTCATACTTTCAAATTTTAAAAATCCTATCAAACGATCACAGATTGAACAAAGCAAGAAACTCGAATGTTTTCTCATTTTGGATGAGTTGGTATTGGTAATCAAATGGTTTGGAGTGCAATTCAGGATTAATCAGCACGAGTAAATATTTCAAAGGCTAACTTAAAATTGAACGAGCGAAGCGAGTTCAATTTGTTGTCTTTGAAATATTCACGAGTGCTGATTAATCCCGAATTGCACGAATAAACCATTTGATTACTTGTTAATAATATGTATTCAGAGAAAAAAAAAACTAGTATTTTTTAAAATGCAGCGCGCGCGACCTGAAAGGAGGCGGAGTTGAAGTTGACAGGTCTATTTTTATTACGCAAAGCCTGTGTCTACGCATGAACAATTTTCAAACGGTTTCAACGTTCGCACAAACGGTTAACCTTTCCTAAACGGTTAACCTTTCCTTAAGCATAAATCGGCATGAAAAGAAACTTGAATGAGCCAATTTCCAACGGCTTTTGAAAGTAAAAGTCCAGTTTGAGACTCAACAAACATGGAGTTTATTTATCAGAACACGCTACAGAGCCAGTCGAGCTGCCAGCCATGTTGAAGGTAACTTGACAATTGTTGAAAACAAATGATTTGTGCTTATGACAGTGTTTTTGTTTGTTGCCTTCTCTTTTAAATTTTGAATGAGTTCGTCACTACACTGGGCAAACCTGGCCGCCATTTTGTTTGTTTACAACCAGCGCAATTACATTTGTAATTGCACTGTTTGGGATTAACAAAGAAGCTCTCGCCCAATCAGATTGTAGTAATTTTTCTATGCATATTATTATGATGGAAACAATAGATTTTGTAATTAGTGGCAGTTTTTTTGAAGGAAATTTGAGTTTGGTGGATTTATACTATAAAGAAGTTGAATAACTAATTTTGAAGTTGATGCGGCAAAACGTACCCAAACCAAAGCTGTACTTGTGTATGGTTAGTAGGGAAAATTGATCTGTAATTGTAATTGAATTGCGACGGTTTGGTACTTTTTTCAAAATTTTCTCTCATCAAACCTCCCTCTCAACCCTTTCGTTATCCTCCAAAACTAAGGGAAGAAGTCAAAACAATGGTATTTTTAAGGAACCCAATTTTGTCGGGGGAGGTGGTGGGTGGCAGCACATACATAATCAACTAGGTAAGTACGTAGCATCCGGAAATTGCCAATATTTTTAAAATTTGAGCTATATTTGGCCCTTGCGAAAACGGAAAACATGAAGTCTCCCGTTCTGAGTGCGAATTAATTTGGAAATATTCATTTCATTCGGACGCCTCATTATTTTGAAAATTATTTGATGCTTTCTCGAGCTAAAGTAGTTTTTCATTGTATCTAATTTTGTTTCTGACGTTCTGGAAAGAAAGTTCTCAGCAAGTCATTTCATTTACGAAATAAATACGCCGTTGTCAATTTAAAAGAAATTATACTACAGCCGTAGGAAAGAGACACCACAATACAGAAAATTTTAAAGTACGTTACGTGTCTACGTAAGAACAAAAGAAAATTTATACATCGCGACCAGTTTATTTACATTATCGTTTTACATAAAGATTGCGGTTTCTGTTTTCGTTTTCTGTTGTATCGAAACTTTTCCGGGAAGCGTTTTATAGGTAGTTATTTTCCCCTGCCTAACTTTAGTCCTTTCTATCCTTCTTTTAAGCGCATTATGTTTTAACTTGGCCATATCTTCGAAGTTTCGATTTATACTTTAATTTCAACACTGAAATATCGCTGTGTAATAAATAAAGGTTTGGTCATGTCATAAACTTTGGACTGTCTATCACATGCAGCGACTTGCCTCCGGCCATTTTTCAACAAAATTTTCAAAACAAGCTAGAAACGTAAACGACAAATCATAGACTTTGAATTAACCTAATGTTTTTGCAGTGGATTTCAAATTTTGGGCGAGTTTCGCGTCCTTGCGTGCGTTTTCGGGTGATATTTTTGTAACCGCGGTTGTTACCGCAAGAAATGCGTGGAATCTCGCCGCGGACGGCCTGGTAACCAAATCAATGACGTCACGACGTGTTTTCATCTTCAAAAAACACAACATGGCGACGGCCGTGTTTTGAATTGTGTGTTATTGTCTTGGAAAAATTCGATGATGAGAACAGTTACAGCTATTTTTAAGTTGTAGGAAAGTGGGAGAATTGCTCGATGACACAGAAAGTGGATCTTCAAGGAATACGGGCAAAGTGTGAAGGCTGGAAACAGGTCTTTGTGCGAAATTGTCGATCGTTTGAAAAACGATTTTCGAACAAAGGTGTGAGACGGATACGTCGACAATTTCGGATAAATTTAAGACGTTCTTCACCAAACTTGGAAGGTATACCATATTTAGTGAACAACATAAATCATGCCGAAGAACGAACAAAACATCAAATGGGCTTGTAGAAATTGTACATACGAGAATTGGCCGTCAGCCATAAAGTGCACGCTTTGTTATGCACCGAGACCTCAAAATGTGACGCCAAGAACTAGGAAACCTTCAGGAATTTCAGAAACGAGCGGTAAAACCAACGAATTAATTACAAACGATCACTTAATTTGCCCTGCCTACGACAAAAACACGCAGCAACAGACTGTTGTTAAATGGTATTGTCAAGGATGTACGTATGAAAACTGGCCAAAATCGAGTCATTGTGTTATGTGTTTTGCTCCGAAAGCGAGAGTGTTAACGAAGACAGCAAGAAGCACAAACAACGCCGAAATTGCTGGCATCGAGAATAAAAGTCGAGAAATTTCTCCGAAGTTTAGTAGAGCTAGTAATAAACACGAAGATGAAATTACGAATAATGATAGAAATAGAACTATTTCCTTTTTGAAGAATCATAAATGGATCTGTCCAAAATGTACTTACGAAAACTGGCCCAAAACGACGGACTGTGTATTATGTAGATACTCGAGGCCACCGTTGGGCCATAAGTTTAAGAATGATGGAAATGGAAAAAATTCTGTGCTTGACACAAAGAAGAAAAACTCTGCAACAAGAAGGAGGTCACCTAATGCTTCTGTTTCGGAACCTTTACCACTAGAAATACAAGCAAACAACCAAGAGAAAGATACTTTTATTTATGACATTGCTGCATCAGCAAACCGTAATGATAGTGATGAAGTTCAGCAAATTTGTAATCAAATGAATGATTCTGATTGGATGTGGTTGAATGCTTGTATTGGAGTTGTTGAGAATGAGCCAAGCGCAGTTGAGTCGTACCTGAATGCCGGTGGAGATCCCACTTCACAGCTTACAAGAGAAGATGTACTGGTACTCAACAGGCCAGGTGTTTTTGAGATAGGCTATACGTTAGTACACCTGGCTGTTAGATTTCATCGTGAAGAGTTACTGACTCTGCTTCTCACACCTGAAGTTGCAAGCAAAGCATTTAAGAAGGTTCCATCTCATGTTAGTCCAGAACTTGCTGTGGCAGTCAGAAAGGAAATCAGTCATACCTTAAGACAAAGAAAGGGTGACTGGCCGTGTTACTTTTTTACCAATCAAGTCACATTTGCTCTTCAAGCAGGTAAGAATATTTTGATATACAAAAAACACATAAAAATAATATAGTTAAAGTCCCTATCAAGCTTATTTTTTTAAGTTCCAGATGAAAAGTAGAACCCTTTAATAATAGTAATTTTTGAAAAAGAAACCTTTTCTTGCTGTTCCTGTTACATTTTTTAGACTTGAAGTGTGCAATGATGACGTAGCTGGAGACATATGACACAGCACGAGGCATGAAGCAGTGACAATTTTTTTGTCTGAAAAAATTCAATTCTGGCTACAATAGACACACTGTTATAACTTTAATCAATGAACTAAAAATGAAAATGTTTGGAATAAAAATTTTATGACATTTTTTAACGGAAATGAATATTTTTAAACAAAAACCATATAACTTACTGCTGCTACATCACAGGTTACCAGTCCCCGGCCTGCTCGGTCAAAATTTACATTCCAATCTTTCTTTGATTAAATAGCATACTTAGACGTGGAAATTTTCTTTGGTTATTCGAATTTTGACTTCACAGATGACAACAGTTTTAATCCAAAAAGTAAAAAATTAAGCTTTATAGGGACTTGAATGCATGTCACATCATAATGATAAACTACGGTCAAACTTCAACACAGTAGTTGTACCTTTTACATACAATCATGTTAGCTGTTGTACCATTTTCCATGTTTTACCAAGACTCAAGGATAGGTCTGAAAAAAAAACACTTATACAGTAGATTGGCTTATAAACAAGGGGGCTTTTATCCGGGGGGGCTTATATCCAGAATATGATATTCATTTGCAAATGGATGGGCTTGTATTTGGGGAGATGGGGGGGGGCCTTTAAAGTGGCATTTTACACTTTACATTTTACACATATTGTAGGTGAGGATCTCACACATAATTCCATGACAAATATGATCTTATTAATTAATTGTAAACCTCGAATATTGCTTTTCTAACATTCTGATTGGCTCACTCAATTTCAGTTATCAGCTAAAAGCTAAATCCTTTCTCAAGCCCAAGTGGCTCATAGGGCCGGTGCTTATCTCTGGTTTCTGTAGTGTTAAACGGATGAGAGTCTTTGACTCCCCCTGGACAAAACGCTAATCTATCGTAGATTAGCCTCCAGCAGAACTGGTACTCATTTATACAGCTGAGTCGACTGGAACAAGTCAGGTAAAGTGTCTTGTTCGAGGACACAACACAGTGGTCTGACCGAGGCTCGAACTCGCGACCTTAGGATTACGAGTCGAACGCGCTAACCGCTCGGCCACTGCACTGCAGACTAATTTTGGTTATCATCTTGTTATTAATTTTATACTGAATTTTAAACCATACATTGCAACTGACGTGTGTAGGTGAAAATGTTAAATTTTGAATAAATTTAAGGAATTTGGAATCTTTCTTTCAGCATTGTCAAGTAATTATTAAAACCTGTAATAAGATACCAAATTCCGGAAATTTATTCAAAAAACATTTTTACCAAAATAATCTGAATGAATGGCAGCATTCACTGACTGTGCATGTTACAAAGCTAAAAAATGATTTCTGAATATAACTTTCAAAGTATTAATAGGTTTGAAAAAATCAAGAAATTATTTCGCTCACGCTTGTTGGGTATAAGATGATTTATAGCCAAAACCAGCAATACGGGCCTCTTTGGCAATTTACCATAATTTCATATATCCAATGCACACTCTTGTGTTAACTTTTAAGATGCAGTTGAGGAATTTTATATTTCAACAGGAGTAAAAGATATTGCATAATTTAGCACAATTATAATGTTTACTTACCTGCTAATGCATAATTTCATTCAAATCAGAAATTCAAGATTTCCGTCCAATTGTACAAAGACAACTGTTTGATGAAATTCTCGATAAATCCGTCCAGAAAGGTTAGTTACTAATTTTGCTTCTATTTTTTCTTTTATGTTTTTTCTTTTTGTGTTGTCCTTATTAATGCATCCTAGTGCAATGAGGCAAAACTAAACTAACTTTGTTTATCCTCGTTACGATGGGAGTGGTTACCCATTCTTCCAAGCCAGTGGCTTTTGTTTAATTGCTCAATGGCACAGATCTTGGCGTGAAAGTCGATTTTGTGGAGGGAGGAAAATCGGAGAACCCGGAGAAAAACTCTCGGAGTCAGAAGAAGATCGACAAATGTTAGCCCACGTGCAAACCCAGGATTCGATATCGGGTCCACAGAAGTGGGAGGCATGAGTGCTAACCACTCGGCCATCCTGACTCCGCACATTAGTCTCTGTTTCATTAGCAATTATTCTCTTGGCCACAAAATTAATTTGCTTTCATGGATGATGGGTTCTGATTGTCTCTGTAATCCCAGCAAAGGCCTAGTAACAAAAGTGCTTGCAATGAAACTGCCATGAATGTCATACAATGTATTGATGAAGGTTGGTGCACATTGTGTCACAAGCTTTCCACAAGTTGTTCTTTCTTTTACCATCAATTACAAGACAGTCAAACTTTGGCATCTGTATAAAGAAATATACAAATCTTGCAAGAGTCTGAAAACCAAAGATAAGCCAGGTTTTCATTGCAAAAAAGGAGAAGAATATGATTTATTACTGTGTAGCATGAAAATTTTGCTGGTTCTAATTTTTGCAAATTTTGCGGATTGACCTCGATCCCCAAAAATTAGTTCTCGCAGAAAAAAAACCCTGCAAATTAAAACACTGCAAAAATTAACTAATTTCAGTCAAATTAAAAACTCTGCTTTTAATGGACTTGTGCTACTTGGGCATTATAAATTGGACTTAAACATAATACGTTAGTCTGTTACGCAAACAAAACATTGTACAAAGAACAAAAAATGTCAAGTGAACAGCAATTCAGTTCGCCAGATTGGTGTGAATGGGTCATCTGAAGGAACACCATTTGTTAGGGTGTCTGTGTAATGCCGGTTTTTTTTCCATATAAAATAATTATTGTTGATAGTCGCGGGGTTTTTCTGCATTTATTGATACCGTATTAACGAAAGAGTATTTTGTTGTGTATGGTAGGAATAGGCTTTTGTTTTGTTTTGCCGTTATTCAGTCCCTTTGTGCAGTAAAATCAGCCTGCTTGGGCAAAAAAAACAAACAAAATAATGCAGTAATTATTCTTGTGCACACAGCTACAGAATGATGCAAACCTAGCTAGTACAGATTATATATGTGTTGAAAATATACAATATGATTTATCCATGGATACTAAAACCAAATTTTTGCCTCTTATAGCAAGCTGGCTATCTAAAAAAAATGTTAATTTCAAGCCCTGTCTAAGTCTTCCCTAGATCTGGATAGCTGCCTGTAAGATAATCAAGAGATAAAATTTAATCTGATTTCAGCTGACTTCAAATTGACCACAATTGAGAGATGGGTACTAGCAATTATTATTTTTAATTAGTGGTTTACCTTTTCTTGCAATGATTTGTACAAGTCGTTAATTATTGTGGTTAACAAAGAACAGCATACAGTACCAAAGAATTACGGCATAATATTTTCCCAATCTTATTTGAACCCTGCCATGTGCATTTACCCATTGTTTTTCATTTTCAGTTCTTGAAATGGAGTCACCAGTTATTAATTGGAGTGAAGAAATCACTGAGCAACTAGGGAGCAGAGTGTATGCCTTGTGGAACAGGTCAGCGGGTGACTGCCTTTTGGACTCCATACTGCAGGCCACATATGGTGTGTTTGATAATGACAACACTTTGAGGAAGGCATTATATGAAAGCTTGAGTGAAGGAGGAGGAAGGTAAAACTTGAGCTGTTTATTTTGAGATCACGAGCGCAAAAGAAGCAGATTTGAAATGTGTTTGTGAAACAAGACAGTTGCAGATAGCATTTTTAATCGAACAGGACATGTTTTGATCTAACATCCTATGATCATCTTCACTTGCAACGGAATGAATTACGTTTTGAAAGTATTATCATCTTCAGTTGCAAGGAAATAAACTACATTATTTTATCATTTTCAGTTGTGAGGAAATAATTTAACTTAAACCTTGTTGATAAAATTGATATTAAAAAAGATAAATGATATTACTGCAGGTTTTTCCCTCGATGGAAAGAGTGGGAGTCAATGCAGGCAGAAACGCTACAATATTCTTTAGATGAAGACCAATGGGAGCAGGATTGGGCATCAATTCTCAGCCTGGCCAGCCAACCAGGCACTTCCCTTGAACAGACACATGTGTTTGCCCTCGCACACATTCTTCGCAGACCAATCATCATCTATGGGGTGAAATATGTCAAGAGTTTTAGAGGAGAAACACTAGGTTTAGCTCGTTTTGAAGGTTAGATTTAGCTGAAATTACAGTATGTTTTTATTAGCGATCCTTGTGGTAATTTAAATGCGTTGGCATTATAGGTTTTGTATTTTAGTTTGATAGTGTAGTAACTTTTGTCTTGATAGTAATGGTGATGGTGCAATGATGGTGATGATATCGGTAATGATGTTGAAGATGTTGATGATGATTGTGATGGTGTAATGATGATGGTGATGATAATGCACAGTAATGATGGTGATTATTAAATGAAAATGATGGTAATTGTGATGATAGTGATGATGATGATGATGGTAAGGATGATGATGATGGTGATGACGATGATGATGACTATGATTATGATGGTGGCGATTATGGTGGTGACGATGATGATGATGGTGTTAGTGGTAGGTTATTATTATGATGAAGGTAATGATAAAGATGATGGTGGTGATAATGGTGAAGATACTGATTATATTTTTCAATAGGTGTATATCTTCCACTGCTCTGGGAACAGAGTTTCTGCTGGAAGAACCCTTTGGTGCTAGGGTACACAAGAGGCCACTTCTCCGCTTTGGTTCCCATGGAAACAGATAATGTTAATGATGTTGGAGCAGGTGCTAATGTGGACTGTAACGAAGATGTACATGTGACATATCTTCCACTGATTGATAACCAGGGACAGTTATTAAGGGTGCATTTTCTTACTGGAGCAGAGGTACTTCATGTTGTTTTGTGATTGTTGAAAGTTTATTAAATGCTTGGTAGAGGTTAGCTAGTGATAGGTTCCTGGTATTGAAGAAACATAGAATCAGATTGCCTACAAAACTTACAAATGATGACTCAATGAAATCTCTCTAATATTACCTTACACCAATCGGACTTGAGCCAATAGTGATAATAAATAACAATATTAATACATATACGTTTATATTGCAATGCTTCTCAAAGATCCAGCGGCACTTTACAATGACAGTTATAAGATTTGCATAATTAACTACAACTGCCTAATAAGATGGGTTGTTCATTTAGCCATGAACAACTCTAGACAATCCGTTTGTCTGATGTTATCTGGCATGACGTTCCACAATGTATTCATGAGCTCTGTAAGAGAACCATCTATGTCCATAAATTGTTATGTTTTTAGATTACAATTAGGAACTATAAGCAGTTTTTCTTAGGAGATCTTAATTGTCTTGTTGGGAATGTATGGTTTTAATAATTCACTAACATATAGCAGACTTAAGCAATTCAGTACTTTAAAGGAAGAAGAAGTATTTCAAAATCAAAACGGGCAGACACAGGTAGTCAGTGTAAGGTTGTTAGTACTGGTGTGATGTGTTCATATTGGCTGCTGGCTGATATTAGGCACGCAGCAAAATTTTGCACCTATTGCAGTTTTTTGATTTGCGATTGCTGAAGGCCAGATAAGAGTACTGACATTACAGTGATCCAATAAAGGCATGAATAAGTATTTCACACTGACGGTATGAAAGGAAGACTGATTCTAACTTTAGGTATGTTGCGAAGGTGAAAAAAGGCAGTTTTACAGATATTAATTGTTTGAACACTCATAGAAAGAACTAGAATTTCCCGGAAAATCAGCTCGACAAGAGCAAAAAATAATTTTTGAATACGTTTTCAACACTTTAGGGTTTTATTTAAAAAAGGTTGGGTTTAGGGTTCAATTCTCCTTTGAACGATGTTCTTATTCATAGATTAGTCATCAACTTCTTTTAACAGAGTATTTCTTTCGTAAGTCAGAGCCGTACCAGGGAGAGGGGCAGGGGGGAGGATGGAGGTATGGCCCCAAAAAATTTAAGAAAAGTATAGGCGAGTTCAGGTGACGTCATTGTTTACGTTCTGCCTCATTAGCATACATCTTAAGTCGTAGAAAGAACAGAGACAAACAACAACTGACTTTAAAACTTGAGAATGTTTATCAAAATTAATGAGTGACCGAACTATAGTTTAGTTTCAAAGAAGAAGGCCCTTCTCAAGAAAATGCAGTTTAACCGCTGGAGGAGGCAAAACGATAATGAGCCATACACTCTTTGTAAAATTTCTAATTTTTAAAACCATACTGAGAAGATTACTCAGCATACCAGTCTCACATTTTCATAGAAAGTTTGTTGGGAATAACGAAATGAATAACATTTCATTATTCAGAAGATTTGTTTCGGTAGCTGAACTAGAAAGAAGAGTGCGTATGCTAGTAAGGCAAATAATGTAAACAAAAACCCGCCTAAAAGAGAATGTAAGAGAAAGGACGTGTTTGTTCCACACCCATCGCCCCTAATATTTCTCACGTTTTTATTTCTGTGCCGTCACCCCCGATATTGAAACAATGCTTTTGCCCTGTCAGTAGTACTGAGTCAGTGTATTGATAACGCCCTTTTCAACAGCTTGGCAGCGAAGAGCGGCTGTTGAGAGAATGGCTTGACTGTTGTGTCACCAGGGGAGGAATTCTTGTTGCCCAACAGCGAATCACATCACGACCTGCACTAGTGAACCAGCTCCTTGATGAGTGGCTTGACAGATACCGGAAGTTAAACAAGTAGTTGATGTTTTGATTTTCATACTCAAAGCAGAACTCAGATGTAAGTGTTCTGACAGACTACAGCCTGATTTCCTGGTTACTGCTTGTTGCTATGGTATACTTTCTGTTTCGGTTTGTTTGCATTGTTTTGTTGAATAATAGCTAAAGCAAAGGATTTCAGAGGTTAGTCGAGGCTACATTTATAAAAGGCTGCACTTTTGCTCGCTGTTTAAATATATATTAATGCCTTAATAATGTATATCACGTGCTTTTCGAACGAAATTTATGAATTTGTTAATCAATAGTTAGATGTTAGGCTTGGTAGTCGCGGACCCAAGTCTTGTACAGTGTACAGTTTGGGTATAAAATGTAGATATAATTGTTTTGAAGAAATTGCAAAACTGTTTTTCAGATAAAGTTTTAATGATTTTGTGAATAAGTTTACATGCTAATATTAATAAATGAATGATAAAGAAATATAAGCGAAACGAGGTGGCATTGTTCGTGAGTTACAGAAATGTCCAAATGTCAATCTGGTAGGTGCCCGGGGGAGGGGGGGAGGGAGGAGGGGGGGGGAAGGGGAGAG
>JAOBAT010128365.1:0-12673 GCA_026413305.1 Hydrozoanthus tunicans
TACTACTACTACTACTACTACTACTACTACTACTACTACTACTACTACTACTACAACTACTACTACTACTACTACTATTACTACTACTACTACTACTACTACTACTACAATGAGAAATTGAAGGGTACTATTAACGTTTTCAGTTCGGGGAATCAACTGCTGTTTGGTTTAAACAAAAAAGGAAACAAGAAAAATACGTTGTGAAGAAAGTGAGCTGTGTGGAACGAAATTGAAATTGTCGAAAACTTTTTGAAACTTTTTCAATAACGATCCTTACGCCTTAATATGGTTGATTAAGGAGAAAAACAGTGTAGCTTCTCGCTGTGTTCTCTTTATAGTTTCCTCCTGTTACTGTAATGTAGGTCAATTTTAAGATTACGTATTTGTTCACACTAATCAGTACTTTTAAACAAATCAAATTAGGAAAAACAAAACCTACTAGCAAAAATAAGAGCTCTCATTTCTTTACTAGCTAATTGTTTTGATTTACTCGATATTTTGGTTGTTTAGCTGCCTTAAAGGCAAGTTCAGTTGTTATGTTTTTCGCTCAATCCTTGAACTGCAAAATAGACTGAGTTTGTGCCATAAATAGTGCTGTTTCTGAATTTATTCATTTCTTTTATCAGCGGTACCGAAATTTGCTAAGACTCCTGATCTTTCAAATAGGACAAGCATGTGAAGAGAACTGTTTGCATGTACTTAGCGACGTATGGAATCTCCTTATTTCATGGAGTAAAACTAATTCGATGTCACGCAGAATTTTGTAGCATTTATTTTGAGCCCTCCTAAATTAGTTACTCACTGACAGATATAAATCTCAGAATTTCATCAACCCTTTTTAACTCGCGGGGAGCTCTAGCGTTGATTAGATCTTGTATGGTTGAACAATTTTAGTTCAAGCTCTTTGACATTCAAAGAAGCAGTGTTGCTGAAAAGAACAATGTGAGATCATTTAAAGCTCTTTTGGGTGGTGAAGAAAAGACCGGAAGATAGCAAGCTGAACCCACGGCAGGTTGTAAAATGAGCACACGCGCACACGCCTTTCTTTAACAAAACGAAGAAGCAACGTGGAACCTTCCGTTTCAGTCAAAAAAACAAGCTAAGATAGCTTATAAACTTCCTGAGATCAAAGCTTACGCGCGTTTTCGGAAGGAAATTAAGACAAAAGTTCTGAAAACTAGAAAGTACAGGAAGCCTTTTAGGGTTACGACGAGAAAACAAGAAAACACAAAACTAAGGAAGCTTCCGAGGAAAAAGCATTGGAGACTGAATGAAAATCGTGCCTCACAAAGCTTTAACGCAGCTAATTTTTTTGAGGCAGTTGTCACATTTAAATCCTTTTGACTTGCTGGAAATTAGGTTTATTCAACGTGCTTTCCATATCCCTCATATCCTTTGTTAGATTAATTTGAAGCAAACGCAAAGTAGTGAACTTTAGAACTTTTTGTTTTAAGAAAAACTTCTTGCAGTATGTAATTTCCTTTTCCGGAGCTTGACTCTATGGAGTGCTGATATCGCACACCCAGTCTTAAGGCACGTTTTCAATAGCATCCGGAAAGAAATTTTTGCAATTATTGAGTTTTCCCGATGAGGATGAAAAGGGACATAGTTTACAACAACTGCTTGTAAATGGAGAGTAGATAGTGCTAACAACAATTAAAATAAGTTGAAGGCAATAAGTTCAAAACGACTCTGGGTCGGTGAAGGGAAGATTCTATATTGTTGTAGTTTTGGTTGCTATTTCTAAAGAAAAGTGTGTAGAATACAACTGAATTATTTAAAGTCAATCAAAGGCTAAAATACCTTTTGTAGAAAAGGCAGTCCGATTGCCTGTTTGTTGTTTAACTCACTAGCAGTTAAATAAAAGTTAGCTTCACTGCCTTTTGTTGTTGGAAGTAGTTAGCCGTTTGAAAAACGTCAGCGGCCTATTGGATGTGAAGTGTAATCTTTCTACTAGACTTCACGACATTGAATTCAAGTTATCAACAATTGTCAGTTGACTTAGTGGCTTCAAATCTACAAGTTAATTTTTAAAAAAAATTGGTCACTAGCTGTAGCCGTGTTATTCATAAAACAATTTGTTGCTGTACCAATATACACGTTGCCAGCCGCGATCTTTCTTTGCAGAGATGATGTCAACTTTCGAAAGGTGCTCTTGGGGAAGGTATTTATATGGCATTTCAAACTCTTTAGGAAAACAGAAGTATTACCCCCATAATTTGCTTTTACAATTATAACTGCAACTTATTACCAAGTCATAAGACGGTGGCAACCTTTAGTGAACACCGCCTCAAATATTCATGCCTCACAAAGCAACTTTGTAGAGGTCAATAATGCTGAGTATAGGTTAACTTGTTTTACTTCCCTTCCTTCCTTTAGTCTCAACAAGCGCCGACATTCTGTCTCCAAAGCAACACCCCCTTAACTTCTGCAAAAACACTTAAGAAGTGGCTATTTTGCGGTCCCGGCAAATTTTTTCCATATAGTATTGTTCTCTTCATTACTCAAGTAGTACCTGTGCAACAATAATTGTTCGGCCGAATAGATACAATATATAACCCGCAAATCGAATCCCTAATGACTTAGTCATAAACACTGCTGCTTGTTCGTGCGTAGCTATGATTTCAAAGTGAGGCTTTTGCTTTCACGATAAGAAATGTGTTGATATTTTAATTTGCTAAGTCCATGCAGCCTGAATTGTAACCAATGCCTTTGCTAAACATGTTTTCATCAACCGTTTTTCATTAACGAATAAGTACTGGTTGCAGCTTTCTTTGACGAAGTAGGGTAGAAAGCTACAAGCAAAGCATTCAAATACTTACGTTGTGTCTTCTTTAGTTTTCGCTTGTTGAATTCGTATTTCAAAGCGGAAACCCATTTTGAAAAGACTGAATCAACACGGGAGCGTCATTGTAAATAGCTAAAGGTCTATGACCAGACAAAGTTTCCTTGCGCAACTTAAATTTTACTATATTTTTACACTCTTGTTAAAAATAACTTATTGAGTATTTATTTACACAACTAAATTTGATGAAAAAACGTTTTCTTACATTTTCGTGATGTAAGAGTTTAAAGTGAACTCCCGGGTGCTAAGTTTTATTGGTATGTTAAAACGCGTAATGACTGGATTAAGGCATTCACTTTTTCCGCTGTTATCCCGGAAAATTTAATAAACAAATTAGCTTGTAATAATCTTATACTGTGCATTGATAATCCATGAAATATGTTTGTAAAGAAATGATACATAAATTTTACACCGTCTCTCGATCCTTATTAAGAATATAAGCATAAGAAATCAACTTTCATTCTCTTGTCAAACGTTACCAAATCTTTCCGTAGATATAAAGGTTTTCTAAACAAAATTTGTTTTATTGTTTTATAGATAAAAGGCATGGATATATTGGCTAAGCTTGGCTGATAGAAAAAATATTAAAAACTCACATTAAAACCAGGCGAGCGAGCGGGATAAACACTGAACCGTGCAACTACTTACTTAATACTCGAAGTCTGCAAAAGTGTTAATAAAAATACAGATGGTCAAAAAAGAGAAAGGAATGTAAGGACTAGATTTAAAGTTTTTATTTTCTACTTTGATTTTTGAAATTGGTTTGAATTTAAGTTGAGTGGATGTATTGGACGAGTTTGCGTGCTAAATATATGCAGAGAAAAGCTTAAAATATGTGCGTGTTACAGATGAATACGCACTGGTACCAAATTCTAATAAACTAAAATATCTCATGACAAGCAATTCTATCCATTTTATCTCGGAAAACTAATAACCACACCGAAAAAGAGTTAAGAAATTTAACAACAACCTCAAACACTGCTTCTTGCTTTTGCGTGCACTAGTCGCAGTCGTACAATCCGCTAGTTTAGCATTGCTTAATAGTTCCCGTTACAGAATTCCAGTTCCATAATCATACAACTTCATCAGCAGATAAAATGCAAGCATTTTAGTAATCCATAGCAATAAAAGCATGAGATGGTATCTCTGTACTTATTGCATGTTTTTATGCTACCATATTGAGGCTGACGATCTTTTAGCATGATCTCAGTTCAAAGCTGCTTAAACCTTATGACTGAAGAAAAAACAAAGGCTTTTTATGGTATCATAGCTGCAATTTACAAAAAAACTCAATTAAGCTCGAACGCTTAAGGAAGAATTGTTTTAAGTTTCATCAAGTTTTAAGGTTGAAACAGTGCGGTAATTTTACTGAAAAAAAAAGACAGATCTGATACACTAATAAAAAGTTTTAAACTTATACACAGTACTTATACAGGGTTGATACAGATTTGATACATATTTATAAAACTTTCTTGCTCATAAGGTCAGATTCAACAATTTTTTTCGAAAAAATAGTAAACCTTCTCGATTCACTTGGGGTCATTAACTCTCATAAAAAATAGGGGCATCGGTAGTGATGCTCTAACAGCTTTATAGGGCAAAGCCTATACCAGGTTTCAGAAACGAATTGAGTTGTGCCACTTGAATGGACTTTGTCTGTAAACATTCAACTTCATATTTAAGGCTACAAAGGAAGTTTAATTGCACCTCAAAAACTACAAACTTTTTTAAAAAGGTTCAGCTTTTCGTGTCGTTAACGTAAAAGTTACTAGTTTAGTAATTATTGTCAAAGTCAAAATATAAGGATTATATATTTGTGTTTTAACGAGTTTGAATAGCTGTACTCTGCTCACTTGAGTAGTCATCAAGGTCAGTCGATTGTTTCATAACTTTTATATAATGCAATTTCTATCTATAGGTCCAAGTTCCAATATGTTGAGTATACGCAACTTTGTTGTGGATAGCTAGTGGTTCTTTAACTACTAGTTTGAGAAACAATTATCTTAAGTAGCTCATGGTTTACTAGTTTGCCACTGTATTATATGTATATATATCGATAACAAGAGTTACTTTCAAACCCATTGCAAGCATGGACTGATACACGTTTCATCTCGTGGCCGTTGAAACGATCAAATTATGAACGACAACTGAGAAAACAGGTTATTATCAGAGACAGCGTTGTTTTTTGCGACTATATTACCACAGTCATAAAAGCTGTTTTGGGTTTTTGTTTGTGTGCAAGCCTTGTCAGAGACTTATGGTTTAACTAATGAATAAAACGAAGACGCATACATAATGTCTTTAGCTAGCATTGATCATCAAGAACATGATCATAAGACGGCTGCGGCTCTTGTATCCAAGCGCAGCGACAGAAGATGTAACAAATCATTCTGTGTAATTCATGGTTATTTACCAGATGCTGTTTAGTAGTTCAAAATAAACAAGCCTTTTTGGGAGAGGCATTTTAGAACTTTTAAAATCTTCATTAAAGCATAGGTGTTACACTGCTAATTCACTGAATCAAAATAATGTATAAAAAACAAAACAAAATCTTGAATGCTCCTACGTGTTTCACGAACTTGTACGACACTAACCTGTGTAACGTTTTATTTGAAATAAGTTGCTGTTGCAACAAAAGCTTTTATGATACAACTACAGCACTACAATAATTTAAGCCCATTAAGATTTTCTCGATGCAAAAAGAAAATAATAAAATGGAATGAAATTAAGAGCAGTTTAAAAGCAATTTGTGGCTGAAGTCTCCAAAATATTAAAGAAAAGCTCAGCCAGCCATTGGAAAAGCGTTTGCCCCGGAAATGTTCGCACTTTAAAACTTCCGATAACAAAGAATAAAACCAAGCAGCTTTTTAGCTGATCGCAAAAGTAACTATTGTATTTACTCGCCGACGTATTGAAAAGAAAGCATTATATTTCATACGCATGGTATGTTTCTGGTAATAGTTTTAAGTTTAGATTATCAGTTTGCAAGAAGAAAATCTACGAGCGTCACAATGGTCGCGAGGCAGAAGATCCATTCCCGCATCCAGTCTTATCGCTGCTCACTGACTTCAAAGATCAAAATGGGCTTCCTTGAAATGTTTAAAACTCACACGAGCTTCCATTCAGAAGATACCTATGAATATGTCTTTTAAACAAACTGGAAACACCATCAACTTTTGTTGCTTAAATCAATAAATATACATTTTTTTTAAAAGAAAGTCTTATTCATGGACCGAGGCTACATTTTCTAATATATACATAGTTTTGCGATCTTTGCCTCGAACGTTTTCGAAATGTTCTTAATGTATACATTCAAACGTATGTTTATCTTACAAAATACGAGCTTTGATATTTGATAGCTTGATACTGAGAATAAGAAAAAAATTTGCAAAATACCCGTGTTTTTTTACTCTGGTTACAAACAATGCGAGTATTCAGAAAATTAAGTATATTATTATTTCAACGGGGATGAAATTATCTAGTTTAAATAGTAAGAAATACACCCCATCTCCCTTCATTGACCAATGCACTGGAGACCCGTTAATTAGACGACCAACAACGCACCTTAAGTATTCGGTTGTTCTAACGGGTGGCCAGGTTATTAGACAAGAAAATGAGTTAGTATAGCTTACTTTAATTCAAGGCAAACAATAATGGTCACAAATAATATTAATAAGGGTGGTCTTATGGTGGATACTCTATGTAACTCAACGGCCACAAAGATAAAAACACATAGAAATTTGACAGCTAATTTTTTACTGTTAAGAATTAATCATGAAAGGTGTAAAAATTTGATACACAGGCGGAAGATTAACAAACATTGACTTTAAAACAACAGCGAGAAAATGGCCGGCAGCTACTTTAAACAAAGATCAGTTGAACGCGGAAAGCATGGGGTCGTTTTGCCTCTTTTTCGCATGTTTTGTAACGCCAGCAGTTAAAATTAATGAGTGTTTTAACCATGTTTTAACCATACGAAACAGGCCTGTAGCAAATAAAAGTGATTAATCACTCCTGAAGACTCGAACCTCATTTACTCTATAGTATTTGATGCTCCTGAAAAGTTGAGCGTTCTCGAGATTTATTTTTCTATAACCAGTACGTATTCAGAATGATATAAATACATCTCTCTTTACTTGTTAAGTATACCAGCGACGCCCTTCTCTGTTAGATTATCAAGAGTAGCAAACACCAACACCATGCCTCGATTTCAGTACAGAGGTGCTTGAAATCTAACGAGTTTTATGTCCGTTGCGATAACTGCTTTGCAAAAGTACTTCCATCCTACTCCCAGTTCGTTTCATTGGAACGGGTAAGGAACATGCATCCTCGAACCGAGGCTGAGCCAGATTGTGAACTCAAAATGTTTCTAAATTTTACTTAGTTTACAAGCTGCAGGATGATGCATGTGTATTGGTTAGATAATGTACTAGAAATGTAATGTATTGGATTAGATAAAGAGTGTTTTATAAATGGTATTCTCCAGCTACTGAAAAACATGTTAAAATGTAATATCTTCTTTGTTCGAAGCACTGATCGTTCTTGCCTCAGTGCAGCCAGCGTGTGTGTCAGTCGGTAGAAACAACCTTAGGTCCATTGTTTCTTGCTCACTTTCAAGAGAATCGAATAAAATACTTTTATATTTTGCTTGCTTTCCCAAGTTTGGAATAAAAACTAAGTAAGCTCACAGATGTTCTTATAAGAAAACTGAATGTAATCGTTATCAAAAGCTAAAATTAGTACCATCAGAAAACTCTCTTAAATAAACTCAAAAACCAACAGGTTTCGAAGAATAGAGATACACTAATAACATGTTGAATTAAAGCCTTTGTCGAGGACAGTAACATAATGCAGGTTCAGATATTATTGTTAAAACATAAGGTCATTGTTTTAAACACGTATCTACACGAACTTTTGGGAATGTTTGCTGGAAAACCCCGGGGGGAGGGGGGGGTCTACTCCCTATATTTGAATGGTAGGTATGACATTTTTTTAGGGGTAAAAATTGCCAGTCCGGTACTTTTTAGGGGTTGTTAAAATAAATCCTGTGTTAAAGCAAGAACCTGGTATTTTTTAGGGTTTAAAAAGGTTAAGCTATTGGACTGCTTGCAGTCCCATGTTAGTTTAGCAAACATGCGCACTGAACAAGAACTTAAGACAAAAGTCCGCCTTAGGCGTTCTTTTTTGCGTTTTCAGCTTTTACTACTTATCACGTTCGGCGCAACAAGAGGGGACTTAACGCCAACCCACTAGCTACCCAAGGAAAATTTTCAGATTTCATTTGGTAATTTTCAGGGTAATTTTATAACCGAGAGGTATTTTTTAGGATGGAAACTTTTTATCCCTTGGTATTCTTTAGGGTATTTTGAGAACTTTTCCGACGGTCATTCCTACCCTTTTGACCCCGAAGTACCCCTCCCCCCCCCCTCCCCTCTACGGGTGGAAAACACGGTGATTGTTTTAAGAAATATGTATGGCAATAAACGCATTATTGTATAAGATGCAATGCCACGTAGTCAAGTAAGGAAAGTCACTTAGTATTACCCGTTCTGCGATAAGCTATTAGATCCTTTATTCGACAACTTTAGTGGCTCATTAGGCCGGCGCCTCTGCTCGGTTTCCGTAGTGTTAAAAGGATCTTTGACTGAGTCAAGTACAGGACACTCTCCCTATGCAGGCAGGCAAACCCCTTGTAGCAGCTGGTGCTCATTTATGCAGCTGTGTCGACTGGAACAAACCTTGTAAGTGTCTTGCTCAAGACACGACATAGTGATCAAACTTGCGACCCTAGGATTACGATTTCGACACACTAACCGCTCGGCGGCACAGCACCGAAGGCCTTTTTACTGGCTTCAACAAACGACAAAAAGCAGGGATCTACTTCGGTTCGAACGCAAACACCTAATTCTTGGAGTTAGAAAAACTTAACCGTGTAAATGCACATGACTTTCACTTGGATAAGATTAGAAGCAAAGCCATTTAATTGACTAGGCTTTCGAAGTATGGTTTCAAGAAGCGACACCATACAACACAAGCTAAACACTTTGCCCATGGGATTATGGAGATCCATGCTCTAAAATGTGCTCTTTTGCTGTTAGTCAATGACAGAACGAGTAACGCAATAGGACAATCGAAAAGCAAAACAAGATCTGAATTGGCCTCGTTTCCTCTCAACACTTTCTTTGCGTTCAACTACGTTTTACAGTACTTTGTCCCTCCCTAAAAACACTTGTTACACCATTTTGTTCTTTTACAAGAATCCGACCGAAGGAGCGGCTGATAGTGTTTATGGTGTATAATAAGCGATGTGTGACTGTTGTTTTTGTCTGGAGCCCAACCCAGTAATCAGGATAAGCCTATTTTACAAAATTCAGGTCGACCTCACGTGGCCTTCTAGAAACAATTCGGGAACTGAAGACATAGGTTTAGCAAATGGATTGTACGAAACGTGTCAGCTGGTACTGATTAAAATCGTCAAATAAACAAATAATGATCAAGGAGACGAAATGCTCTTCATCCTTACTGAACAACTAAACAGACAAAAGAAATGCAATCAGAAGAAGGTCTGATTGCTTGCCATTTGTCTGTCAAGTTAAATCAACTGTAAAATTTTCATTGTTAACCTTTGAAACTTTTGTATTTTTTTACTAAATACAAAAATAGTTTAAGGGTATTCTAAGTTTAAGTACATGCAGTAAATCATAGCCTCATTTGTTTACCAGCCATCTTTGTGACCATCTGATCATCAGTTCGCTTCACTGGTTCTGTATTTAGCCTCAAGGAGAGAAAACACTTATGAAAATATATTAAAATCTAGACAAATATTTTACTGCGAATAATTTTATCTGTGTTAAACAACACTTTAGAACACGACGCTTTTTGATTTGAAAACGAACAAAAGTTAGTTTATTTCGCTAAGAACTATATGTTTTGGAACGCATTTGTAGTGACTCAAAAAACGTACCACAGAAGTTTGCGTTTGCCGCAAGATATTGTCAAAGGAAAAATACTAGAGAATATAAAAAAAACATGGGTTTTAAAACCATGATATTGGTTCCTCTGCTCGAACGAGTGACAAATCAGCGACATAAGATATTGGTGTTTCAACGACATCGAAAGCAAAGCGTGTCAGCAAATTGCACAATCTTCATGCTCTTAGACTAATGGATTGTATTTGTGACTAACACTTGTTCCTATGCACAACTAAAGTGCAACTTCTTAAATTCAATGTAATTTGTTCTCATTTTCTTCAAAAAACTCTATGGGAAGCGTTAAAGACTTTCAACTTTCATCAAAATTCCAGCTTAATTGTTAATGGTCTCGTAAATAATCGGCTTCCGCTTTAATTACATATTCAAATGAAAGATTGAAAACAAAGTTGGTATAAAGAGTTAAGTGGAAAAAATGTTTTTTCGGGAACTGATAGGTTTTACGAGGTTTGTAACTTTCTTTATTTTTGTAACATCATCTAAGTAATTAATTTCATAACACTCTTGGTCTATACACCATGGGAGTTAACTCTCCGTTTATCAAAAGACGAAATATTGATTGATTTGCTGTTAGTTATTAAGAGCATGACTTTGCCATATAAACCCTCTTGAATACTCCTAGTTCCTGTTGTTTTCTCTGATACATGCTCAAAAACATGTCCTTTGATGAAACGAGGGGCCCTTTTCTAAACTAAACGAACCATAGAAAAACAAAGTACTTATCAATGTATATTGAGTCACTTCCATGTTCTCTCGCCTATCGGAAATCTATTAAGTGTGTAATTAAACCTGAGGAGCGTCACTGGCAACTGAAGATTAAGAACTTTCTGTCAGTTTGTTCTTCGGGTAATCTCGACAAACTAATGCTCGGACTATCTGAAATTCTTTAACCGATGTAAAGTTTCAATCCCACAAATCTTCAAAAGCCCCTTTTTATTTTATGAAAAATTGCTTCTCTCGTTTATAAGATCAGCAGCAGTGTGCGCTCAAACACGTTAGTCCTTTTCACGTACAATTTATGTCTGAGAATTATAAAGTCTTGCGCGACCAGCTATTCTTGCGGGCCAGTATTCGAAGAAACCTTGTCAACAAAGTAAGCAAACAACTATACAGTACACGAAACAAAAACTTTAAACAGATAGATGCAAAATCAAGAGTTAAACAAACCCTTAGGTAACACCACGCCCGTTAAAGACGAAGGGTTTGTTGTTGTTATTGTTACTCTTAATTATTCTTCTACCTATGACGACTCTTGTTTGTCGTTTTAGTATCGCTGTTGTTCTCATTACCCGCAGGACATAAAGAAGAATGAACAAGTATCGGGCCACCATAGCGAAATAATAGTTTTCCGGTCGCGGAAGCCATACAATCTTTATTTTATTCATAAGATGATATTTCTTTCGGATTCCATTCCAATGGATTCCATAGTTAGTGCTCAAAAAGAAACATCGCGAAGGAATTTATCTCCTAATTACTCAACAAAATTATATGAAATGGTTGTTTAGACCTTTTTTCGCAAAAAGTTTGGAGCGCACATTAGAACGACTACAAAAAATACAAATATGCATAATTATGCAATATTGGGAGAGCCCAAAGAATCACTCAAAACATCGAATCACGCAACCCTAAAAGAAAACAAGCACCACAAGTCTCTCGTCGTTCATCAAATCAGGAAAAGCAAGTAGCATCTTTCTTAGTTTACTCGTTTATCACGACAAAGGTTTAGACTGCGCATGTTCGACTTCCTGTCAAATGTTTTCCTCTGTGCATAACATCTCTAGTCCGGCGGTTTCCGTTGTAAGTGAATAGTTAGGGCGGATCGGAACTGCAGCTTGAGTTATGGTAATTACGCTGTTAGTTTTAAATAAGTTGTTATGACTTTCTACTCACTACACCGCTTCCACCAGCGTTGCAGTCTTAGTTAAGGTGTGCCTATAGTTCTTGTCCAACCTACACTTAAATGTTTATCTCATGAAGAATTCATTCCTTGTTAGTGTCGAAAAATTAACACAATAAACTTGGTTTCCAAACAAATTCAGATAACTAAACCTTTTTGTCGAATGACTCAAGGACCAAGTTT
Source organism: Hydrozoanthus tunicans (assembly GCA_026413305.1). Classification (NCBI taxonomy): domain Eukaryota; kingdom Metazoa; phylum Cnidaria; class Anthozoa; order Zoantharia; family Hydrozoanthidae; genus Hydrozoanthus; species Hydrozoanthus tunicans. The sequence goes on from JAOBAT010128365.1 coordinate 11,915, forward strand.
AGACTCAGTAACTTAAAGTTAAAATTGAAAGGTTGCAGGCACAGAACTTCATAAGTGCTGAGTCATGCTTATGTAAATCAATAAATTTCATTTTGAACGCTGCGGAGGATGCTAGCAAAGCTTTCTCTGTCTTCTATGGGTTTACCCACCTCTATTTCTCCGAAACATCGCTAAGCTAATACAATATCTCAAAGATACTCTAGAATATTCCAAATTTCAGAATGTCACTAGAAGAGAAGAAGTGATTGGTTGTTAGAAATTTGACAAAAAGGAATTTTTCTTTAAGTCTTCGATCGGTTTCATGCACTTTGGTTGTGGGAATGTAATTAATACAGCTACAAGGAATGTATGTAGTCCACGGGCGCCATTGACCTCAATCAAATTTAAAGATAGATTCCGTAACAAGGGGCAAACATTATAAGCAACAGATCTACCGTAGTTCTCCTTTAAGGGCTAATTAGAAGGAGGGAGGGGCGGGGGGCGTATTTGAGAGAGGTATTTTGATAAACCCTAAACAAAAACACTGGTGTGACTCATAAATTCTATCATTCAACCATCTTCCGCTATCACAAGAAGAACAACAATTTTCACTATGTTTCACAACACCGAACCAATCTGTCTGAACTATCTTGGATAAAGATTAACTAACAGTTGATAAACAAGTGTTTAAGTCTTTGCTCATAAGGCACTGGCTACGAAACCATAAAACCACCTAAACTTCTAAAGTATACTATACCTTACGTTTATTCATTTAATTCC
>JAOBAT010128376.1:0-12672 GCA_026413305.1 Hydrozoanthus tunicans
AGTAGTAGTAGTAGTAGTAGTAGTAGTAGTAGTAGTAGTAGTAGTAGTAGTAGTAGTAGTAGTAGTAGTAATAGTAGCTTTATTTATACACAGTTAAAACAAAAACAAAACAAAACCTGCTTTTCAAGATTGCCGTGTTGTTTTATCACTCAGAATAACTGCGCAGTAACTCGCTTTTAAAGTGTGTCAGCGATGGCGACTGCCGAAAGGTTTTTTGCCCAGGCTTGTAAACGCTTAATAGTTATTTAGGCCTGGCCGATGCAATACTCTTAGAATCACTTTGTTTACATACACGCAAGATGTAACGTAACTATGCTGTAAAGCTCAAGTGGGACACGAAAGTCTATGGAACCTTCTAGAATGTTCCAGCGTATACGAATAAACATTCTAAAACATAAAGCTTGATTGCGTAGAGAACAACGAAGCGTATCTGTTCCTCCTTTGTCTCGCTGAGCTATTAGATTTGTCTCCTAGGTATAATTCATTCAGTAAATGTTATTACAAACATTGTCTATTAGTTTTTGTCGTTAAACTCTTTATCCAAAAATACTTCATTGCCAACGGAAGGACACGATAAGATAGTTTTTTATAAGTATGTAATTGCGGAAACTGATTCGTACTGTGAGTACACAATAAAAGAAAATCGAAATTGTTTAGCACTAAGCGTTGCCCATTATTAAAAATAGCTAAAAAAAAGAGAAAATGATCTTTTCTTAAGTGGATGGGAAAAATGAGAAAAAAAAACCTTTTAAATACCAATACGAACGCACTGATGAAACCACAAACATCAACTATAAACGCGTTGTTTAGTTTTAATTCAGTTCTGGCAAAAAGCGATATTTAAAATGACGAAAACAGCTCTTAAGATTTGCTAATAATCGTGCAGCTATGTTTAAAACATGAGAAAACAAACTCTTACCTTTTCAATCTGAAACTGAACGAATACTTCAAAATTTTTGTCAAAAAGATGTGACTTTTTGGCTACAAACTTTCGGCAACACAAGTTATGTCGCAAATCAGAACACACTAATAGTGCTGTTGACGCACTTCTTTATTGCTCGCAGCAAAACATAATTGGCATTTGGCAGCAGATCGGAATGCAATGTTTTCAACCGGGCCAATCAAAGTCATTTTCATGTAATGATCTCGCCATACTGGCTTCAAGTTACCCTCTTCACGTGACGATAATGCCATCGCAGTTTCACCGGCTTCAAGCTAAGTTCTCCTTTGGCAAAGGACATCTGTAGTTTCACTGGCTTCAAGTTCTCTTTTAGTAAAGGAGAACAGTAGTTTCACGTGCTTCAAAGTAGAAATTTTGACTAAGGCTGTGGAGTCGACTGTTGTGCGATATCTTCAGCATATGGTCGCCCGCAATAGATACTTTTATCAAAGAGTACACAAAGAAGAAAATATGACATTGCTTACACTACTCACTCACTTCTTATCTGAATTAATCTGCCGAAAAACGGTAAAACGCCCTCGTCCTAGATCACAAGCTTGTTTATAACTTGAGATTCCAAGGACTGTATAAAGAGCAACTCGGAGCACTGCTGACGGCGCATTTTCCGTTGCTGCACCAAAATTATGAAACGAGCTTCCCGTATATATACAAAACAGTTCCAGTCTTGCCACTTACAAATTGAGCTCAAAGCACTTTTATTTAAAGAATCTCTTAGCTGATTCAAAGAACCTTTTTATATGATTGAATAGAAACAGTTTCTTGATATTTTTTAGATATAGGCACTTTGAAAACCAAACTATTTTAACTTTGCATTTTGGAGTGTTTTTAAACAATTGGAATTTGTGTTTGCAGAGCTAACACGTTTCGTGCTTATACTCCCTTCAAAACAAACATTGTCTAGCGCGTGGCCTGACAGAGATAGATTAGTGAAGCTGTTCTAGCTTGGTTCAATGCAAGCGAATCGATCTCACATCGACTACAATGTAGGCCATCTTTACAGGCATCAGAAGCCCATTGACCTACTTAGGTCTGGTGTTACAAAGGATTTAGCACAATTTGAACTTAATGTATTTCATTAATAATAAGGAGCAATCATGTTGCGTTTAAGCTGGTCGCTTTCAGTTTATTCAGCTTGACCGAACGAAACTGTATTTCGATAAAGAAAAATATCTTTGGCAAATGATGATAGATTAGATTACATACGGCTTTCTTTGATGGAAAATGTTTTGTCAATTGGCGCGTTATCTGATCTGAACGCCAATTTGAGCGCAAAAAGTGGTTCCCCACTAAACGTAATCACTACAATAGCTATGAGTGACAAAAAACACAAGGTTCCTGCGGAATGCTTTTAAGATTAAATTGGGTTTGTTTGATATTGATTATCTTACGATATATGACCGAGGGTGGCTTTCAGAAGAAGTTTGTTTATAGACCTTTATCACGCTAGCATGGTATAGAAATATATTCAGTTTATCAAGAAAACAAATCTTTAAAGTCAGTTTCAGCACAATAATAGTAAAGCCACAAACTCTCATAAAGATTGGCCGCAATTTGACGGAGTCATGAAGATTTGAAAATATAATAATGGATAATTAAGGTGAACGAGCAGCCTCGTTTCCATGTTTTCCCATAAATTTCTCTGTAATAAAAAGGGCAGAAGATCAAGATTACAAACTTCATATCTGCATTAATTTTTGGGAAATAATAAATTACAAAATTTTACAATTTTGGTAATACTGATGCGCTGAATTTTTGCTGGCCACTGTTTCTTGATATGTTCAATTTTTTTCTTTTTTTTGCGTGAAAAGGGTCTATACAGCTGCACGAACGCCAGTTTGTATAAGTCTTGAAGCAGAAAACATGTAATACTGAAACACTAAGCAAGAATAAAAACATCTTAATAACCTCGTTTTGCATGGTCTGTCCGGGAGAATATTTTGCCCGAGGTCTTTCACTGTACAGACCGAGCGAAACGATTTATTAAATGCCTTATTAGTTTGATTAAAAAGCATTTGTTTCTTGTAAAAATATTCTCCACAATGTTCATTGAACTTCAATTTTCGCACCGTCGACAAACTTGACGACTTTCTCCATTCGCTGAAAGTTTTCATTCACTGCTTTACCTTTCCGGTTATTATTTTCAGTTGACGTCTCTTGTAGAACTTTTCTCGGGTCAATCTTCAATACTTGTAATTTCGAGCGGATAATAAAATTCACTGGACATTGTTTTGATTTTTGAAGTCCGAAACTCAAAAACAGTCTGTACGGTAGCTTATTGACCTAAGTTCAGCCAATCAGAACGCTGGAAATTTGGTTATTGATCGAAAATCAGAGTTAAAATTAAATAAAAACACGGTAACGTTCCTTGTATCAAAGTCGAGTTATGTTTTCGACAGAGCTATTCCCCATACTACACTAGCTTTATGTTAAACAATGGCACAGTTTTGCCGACGATAACTACTTTCAGTAATTTGATTTTGGGACAAGTTACTATTATAAAACAGCCTATTCGAAAGGATCTAGATCTACGGGGACTTTAGCCTGCTGTTTATGATGTCATTCAAATAATATAGAGCTGTTTTCCAACTTCTTTAGTAAAACCAACAGCAAAGTAATTACACCAATTAGGAATAAAACCTACACGTGAGTTACAAAAATATTGCCAGTCACTTGAAATCCACTATAAGCATAACCTTTGCTCTTATAACAAAAACTTAACAGTTCACTAATAACACTGCCAGTGTGTTCCTCCGTAAGTTTCTTCAGCGCCTCCCCGTGTAAAGCGTTCTCATGCTTAAGCGTAGGCTTTGTTCTGGCTCGTCGTCCATTATAGAATCTATGTAAGAAGATGCGGCAGTACTTAAATGGCGCTTTTATTCTTCTCAATGTGGGAGTTATATTTGAAAGCAGTTTAAATACGCGCGTGGTGCGTCAAACAGCTGCTTCATGCAAGTTGGCAGATCAAACGGATCAACTGTGATACATTTTTGACGCTGTTAAATAAAAAATATATCAACCAATGATATCGATTGTCTCTCATTATTTGGAGTTCAAAGACCAAACCAAAGTATTACAGCTATGCGGACACAACAATGGTTTCCAGTTCTGGAAAAACTGAACCGCGAGTTGTCATAAGTGTATTCAGGAAGAACTGGTAATACACGCAAAAGAAACGTTTTCACGTACCACGTGTACGATGTTGGGTTTTCGACACATGACACATTAATTTTTTGATACAAAGAGCCTCTTTTCCGAATTTATGGAGAACGACGAGAAACGGCGAGTTGATTTGATCAATTATGAACTTCATCTGGTATTTTCATGGCGGTTTATTTTTGAGTTTGAGTCTAATGTGAAAAATATATATTGGGAATGAGATTGATTTTGAATCCAGCGAATGCCGGTTCTACAAAAGAAAACGAGAACAGCAACCTGAAACACTCGATAGGACTCCTACTCGAAGTCGAACTCTGGGATTGATTCCCGAGTTTTTTAAATTATCTTTGTCCTGTTGTAGTTCATTTGGTTGCACGCAGGCAAATTCATTTAGTTGTACACTGGTAAGTTCATTTCATTGACTTAAGGATTGTTTCGCTAGTTTCCCATTTGTTTGTCTCGATATTGAATTGAGTTTGCGGAACGATCCGTTCCGACGCTTTCGGTCGTGACAGTGTTTCGGTTATTTGAACGTAGTAAGCAAAATTTTTAGAGTTTTTCCTTTTCTTTCCTTCACCACGATCGAGCAAGAAATGTCCAATTATTTGCTTTAGCTGGTTGCGCAAGGAATCGTGGGATAGAATATTTTTCTGGTCGACGACGACCAAGAAAAAACATTCCCGAAACTTACCGGGGCTTACCACAGGTAGCCCAGTAATGATTTAAGCTTCTTTATATCAAAACATCTGAAAATGTTAACTCAGGTAGAAACAACGATAAATCTTTATCAATTACATTATAAACTGAGAAGATACCACTTATTCAAGTCTTCGAAGCGCATGTGCATGTGTTGAGCATCTCGCGAGAGTCTGGAACCTAGGGCATGGAGAGTGTGTGATGTAGCACAGGAAAATATAATCTACAATTGATTTCAAAATAACAAAAAAAATGTCAAGTAAAACAATCTTTATTGAAGCAGCAGCTCCAAAAAACATGTCGAGAAAACCTCAAGCAATGAAAGAATCATCGAAAATCGGAAAATATAATAGACTCAACGAAGGAAAATAATTCGTTTATTCGAACTCAATGTTAGCTGAACAAAAGGAGATCTTTGCAGTTTATTGCTCTTTTTCCCACTCAGGATTGAAGCATATATTTCCTATCCAATAGTTCATGATATTGTACCGGCCTCGCACACCTCCTCGATCTCTTCAAAGCCACACCCTTCGACACAACACTCCTCGTGCAGGCTTGTGAATGAGCGCGAGTTTCCTTTCTTTAAAAAGTTGTTTGGCTTGTCTGTTAAAAAAAGAAGATTCGTAATCACATTAACGGCGATATCTTGTATAAGACCACTCGCCGCAGTTCATTAATTTGATACCGATTTTGTTCATTTGAACAAAGCATGCTATTCTGTTGAACATTTCGAAAAAGTTGCGCCTGTGCATTTTACCACAATGCATTGCGAACCTTACACCGCTAAAAAATATTCAGGGAAGGTGATCACTTCCTTGTACTAACAACTCTGTGGATGTCAAATTTGAGGCTTACAGACTCTCACTTTGCGTTTTTGTAGGAAATTAAAAAATTAGCCAGAAGTAACACGCGTTCTGATTGGTTATAGTTCCGTTTTATGTAACTGCGGTATGACGTCACATAACGGCAAAACTAGCTTATAAAGGAATTTGCCTTAGTTCGGGAAAAAGCACCTACGTGTTACAGCGCTCAACTATAAAGAGGATTCTCATTAAAATTTCTTTACAAGAAATTAAAAACGTATTCAGAAACTAGATTAACTCTTTCAATTCATTCCAACAAATTGATAAAAGAAGCGCCATGTGTAGTTGCGGTCGACCTTGGAGGCAGGAGTTTCCCAGCTAACAGCTGCCACTTGATCAGTGCCTGCTTACTAGGGCGGACTAGGGCGAGTCAGATTATTCAACTGAACTTACCCTGAACCAGACTTTGGGCTGTTCCTGCGATCGGTGGCCTTAGCGAGCAGATATAGTCCTTGATTTTCTGCAGACGTTCACCGCAATACTTGCGGTATGTGCGATGTGCCAGTGCTCCAAACTCGCATACCATAAGCACAAGCAACAGAAAGACAACAACCTTCTTCGTCATCTGTAGAGTGCAACACCAGGAAACAAGTGTTTAACTGAGCATATCATTAGTGGCGAAAGCAAAAAAAGTATTTGGGGGAGGGGGAGGAGAGACAGTTCGGGAATTGTAACAGTTTGTTATAAAATTTGAGATTCCTATCCAAGAGTTGCTGTTGTTAACCAGAAATTATTGGGGGGACCAGTGCCCCCCGCTCCCCACCCCCACCCCCGGTTTCGCCGCTCATGCATATAGTTATTAAAATGAAATGGTTCAAAGTCGCATACCATAGCACAGGCAACACAGCAAGTTTCCTCGACAACTAGATTGAGTGCGCGCCAGAAACACAATAATGTACGTTTACATGAACTAATTATGTAGCTGGCAGTTAATCGTTGTTTTAGGTGGGAGTTTCCTATAAAAATAAGCGAGCCTCCTGATTTGGAAAAATAGGACCGTGACATTTGTCTAAGCCGATCAAATACAAGAAATACAAAACTAGCCAATCAGCGTCCTCGCGCGCCCTCATCTACGAGGCGAGCTACATTTGTCAAAAAATGGCGTAGTTATCGTTTTCTTGCCGCGACTTCGTCGAGTTTAATCCTCTTTTTCGATTATTTGTGATTTCGTGTGACAGAAAAAGACAGACTTCTGAGAAAAAGAAATAATGACTTCAGTAAGAATACTTGAAAGCATCCAAAATTGTTTAAATGTTTGGCGAAAGTAGCGAAACGAAATATCTAACAGGTAGCAAGAGCTAGACGACAAGAAGCTAGATAATAATATATAAGTAATGAGACTACATGCCGGTTGTCCGATTGGAAATGCAGAATAATGTGATCCCATTTGATGCACAAATAGAAAGAAAGGAATGGTTTAAAAACTTTATCAACGTCATCATTGAACATTGTCAGCTTTATCGTAATTGTACGTTGTTGCAATCGTTATCATCTTTGTAATCGTTTTTGTTCTTGTCATTGTCCAACCTCCGGCTCTACCCAACCCTGATATGTTTGTTTATACCCAGGTCCCAGTTGTTCAATAGCCGATTAACCTACGTTCTTGTTTTCAATTTTAAAGACAGAAATTTGGGCTGCCGGTAATCTCGGAACCGACAAGCTTCTTCCATGGAAAGTCTAAACAGTAATTAATAATAACCGAAAACCTTGGAGAGGATTTTTCTCAGGCTTTTAGCAACCCAGGCGTGGAAACTATACCCATTATACCGCTGAAGTAGGTTATCGTAAAGTTTAACCCAATATGAATATAAGGAATCGGTTTAAACAGGTTGTAGAAGACTTGAACAACAAGAAGATTGACATGAGAACTGAGCACGATCCGCAAAATTAGGTTAAGTTAGAAAAGATTTTAATTTAGAGACTTGATTTAAAGAGTTACAAAAGTTTTAGATACCAAGAACGTGTGATACTTAGTTTCGTTTTCCAAATTTCCAATACGCGCTCTTACCTTCCAGCAAGAGTAGTAAAATGTACTCGGCGTACAGCTCAGCGAGTTCACTAGATTTTAACCTCGTCTTGGTACAGGATGGATTAAGAGGCACGAAAAATGGACTTGTAGCGCTAATTGCTCATATAGTGGATTTACAGTGCGGCTAAAGAAAAGCTGTTCAAATACAAATGTAACTTCTACCTAATAAACCAACTAATTGGAGGTTTATTTTTCTGCTGCAGTGTCGTTTTGCAATTATCTTAAAATGCTGGATATAAAATATTGGCAGCTGCACGACCGCCATTTTGAGATATTTACCGAGAAGAAGGACTTGAAGACTCTGAACTAAAAAAAATTATTTTCATTTTTTTAATATTATTTACTTTGCTACATAATTCATACTATTTTTTCTTGTAACCACAATGTCTTTAATGGAAGACTTATTCAGGGAACTAGGAAATCAGGGAACATACTGACTTGACGGAAAGCGTTTCATCGCAATCTAGTGTCTGTTTCATTTTCCTTGAACAAAATATAACTACTCGAGAATTCAGGACAAAGACACGAGCGTCACTTATATGTAGCTAGGCTGCCAATAATTAAGCCTTTGCTTCTCACATCTTAGTTAAGTCCATTTTCTTTTGTGAAAGAGGATCGGAGAGAAATTTAACTGAGAGTTAAAATGGCCATACTCAAAAACCCGTTTGTCGCTCGCTTGAGAAATTGACGCAAAACGGAAAGACGTCGCATTAATTGTTAAGGAAAATGAATAAATAAATATTGAAAGTATTAATCTAGAAAATACAAATGCAAAATAATTTTCTGGTTTAAAAAGTTTTTTTTGTTCCTATATTGGTACGAAGTGGAAGGTGTTGTTTCAAAGATTTCTTTTAGACATTTTCTCAGGGACAAATTCCATTTCTTTTTCTTGACCTTAACAGAATCTATTTTGAGAAAATAATCTTTGTCAGTAAAACCGTTTACTTTTTTTGTTTGGTTTTATAAATGCTTCGTTAACACTTTTGTACCCAAAGTATTTGTAAAAAACACTGTAATAAGTTAACTGTATATTCAATAACCGCTTTAGTTATAAGCAAGGGAGTGGTTTCGCAACTGACTTGCGAAACTTAGAATGAAACTTTTGTCACAGTCGTGTAAACTCGGTTGGAACGAAGACAGAAGCTGTCCCGAAAAAGACACGTACAAGGCAGATAGACATGACTGAATACTGCACATCTTTGTAAGAAGTGATTTAAGATATAAAATGTTTGTAAAACTTTGCTGATGATTTCCGACATGAGATAGAAACAACTTTAACACTTGAAATAAAATTTTCACCAAGATCTAAAACTTACAATCTATATAGTTTTTCTTCAAAGCCAACTTTAATCGATTGTCTTTTGTTGGGTTTAAGAAGTTTAGAATATATATTTCTCAACTTTATACCGCGGAGCTAGGCAAGCCAGTATCGCCGACGCAATTACATACATACCGGCGTTTGAGGGTTTGTTTGAAATTAATGAGGAAATCTGAAATGGGGAGAAAATTGAGAGATTATACCAAAAAGGTAAACGTTTTTTTAGCGGTTGTGTGTCAGTGTTTAAAGTTAAATGAAAGTAAAACGCTTTGAGCTGAAGCTGTTACCAGATACTCGATGCTAAATACAGTAGATTCTCGACTAGAAATTGTGTAAAACAAAGGTTTTCGTAAAACACTGAACAACTTAATTGCCGTATAAACAGCATCCAATTCGAAAAACGGAAATTTGTTGTTAGCTGAGCAAAGACGGCTCTATAAACAACGCCAAATAAACACTCATAATCACACGACAGTTTTCTTACTGCTGAAGAGACAGAAGACGCTACTTCTATCAATCTCCGCGAGACAAAGGTAAGTTGCATCTACGTGCTTTTCTTTTATAAGAACCGATAAACTTGGCCGAGACTCATTGCTCTTAATTTTTCAACGAGTTAAGCCTGAAGTTGTTCTTATTCTTATGTGTGGATTAAGTTGAATAAGAAACTAAGCCAACTGTGTTACATACATGAATGTATAGAGCATAGTTTGCAATGGCTGATTAAAGGAGAAACACTGCTAATCACTTTTTTCAGTAAAGTTATCGAGCCCGAGCCTCAGCTTATCAATTTGAGCCTCGTTGTTCGCATAAAGTTCTTCTTATAAAAAAACAGCGTCTATACAACTGTCTTAAAGCAACCGGCGTACTCCGTAAGCTTGGACACAAACAGTCAAGAAGAAACTTATAGAAGTAAAGTTTTGAGTCGACGGCTTAGCTCGACTTTCTAAACCAGATCGATTCTTAAAATGTTTGTTTTTAATTAAAACCCAGGGAGAGTGAGCCACTGGGGTCCTTGTCGATACTGTAAAGATCGGCAAAGCCTAGATTATTCCTGGTTCACCATGCCTTAAAAAATACAGCCAATCAGCGGCCAGGATTTCCGTTACATATTCTGCGGTATGCAACGGGTAATATTCCACTCAACCTTCCCGTCATGACTTGCTGCATACACGCACCAATAAAATTCAGAAACAGCGGGAAAATTTGTGCGCGCGTCAAAAATGGCGCCAAAACGTTGTTACGCAGTGAGCACTTTTTTCTGACTGTAGTTTTTGCAGAAATCATGGCCGCTGAAGAGCTACCAAAGTTTAACCTTGTCTTTGATTTTTCGAAAGAATTCTCATTTGTTGAGCCTTTTTTCTAGGAGCGCGCGCTCACAGCAAGCATATCATTAATATTTTACGTTTTTTTGTATTTTTCAAGACTTGAGATAAACTAGTTATGCAATGCTGCTTTCGAGTCACTTGTATTTTCTCCGTATACATATTCGCCTAAAGGCTCGTGTGTATACGGAAAATACAAGTGACGCTGGCATATTCCACGGTATCCCACTCGAAAGCATTGCTCAACTAGTATATATATGACAACGCTAGTTTTCCTAGAACGAAACTAAATTTGCTTCTTGTATTCATTCGACCTCTGCCAAACATGATATTGAAATTGGCATTCTTGAAGAATGCTATGTAACTTTAAAATATGGTTAGTTTTCTTATTCAAGTCTTCAGTGATGACTGTCTTCTGATATACAATTAGTGTGCGAGAAAAAAAACACATGTAAAAGTAATAATTGCCTATGTTTTTAAATAAAAAAAGAAATGAACAAAGCATAAGACAAATATATTTCATGATTTCGTTTTTGTATAGAACTGCCCTCACTGTTTTTGGAATCTGTCATATGGAAAAAGGCAAAGTTGTATGATAGCGCTCAGTGATGGAACCATTTTCCAGTACCAAATTCGCTTTTATAAAATAAAGGAGATTTAACACGCACTCTGATTAGCTGTGGTAACGCAGTCTAAATACGAATAGAATGTATACCTGCATACGTCATCATTATCGGCTGTTTGTGAGGCTTATTTTATAAAAGAAATATAAACTCGCTTACTCTGCTTTGTTAGTTGTGGCGAATTTTTCACACACTTTTTGAGTGAACTAAAAACTTCACGCGTGACAGAGCGCACGAGCTCGTTTTATATTTCGTAATATTTGTCACTGACGGGAATCGAACCTCCAACCCTCAGATTACTGCACAGGTTATTAAATCTGTTAAGTTAACTTCTTGACTATTCCCGCGAACACGAGTCCCGCGTCTGCTCGTTGGATATGTCCTATATTCTATTACATTCTTCAAGGTTTTTTGAAGAACATAAATGTCGTAGATTTTAAGCAAATTTTGAAAAAAAAAAAGCAAAAAGCCGAGTCTTGTTGTCCTCTTCGTGTTTTCTGGAATAGTTCTCCGTTTATAGCAATCATTTCCTCGTCTATAACTAACGGGTAACGCGACGTAATTTTGACTACCGCCTCAAAATCTACTAGTAGTCACGGATTGGAGCAATGCATACAGATCAGAGAGCGCGAAAATGGATATTGGTTGCTTTGGTTATTACTATTTAAATACATTCATTGCCATTCGATTCTTTTCTTCAAATAATCATCGTTATGAAAGTTACTGTACCATTATAAAGTAAGAAAGAAACTAAATGAAAATGAAGTGAATAGAACCCTCAAAGTTATTGAAAGAAAAATTTGAAACTCTTAAATACAGTACCCGAACCTCGGTGCCGTAACTTCGACCTCGGATAATTGGAAGTCCCCGCTAATTCGAACAAAATCCAATTTCACCAGAATTTGATCTTAGATACGAAATCAGTTAACTCAAATTGGGTTAACTCGAACACCCGCTTACTCGAACTGTTTTTCGTTTCCCTTCGGAGCTCGAGCTTAACGGGGTTATACTGTAGAACAAAGAAGTAAACATGCATTCCATTTGACACTAGACGGTCTTTCGGAGTCACTAAAATTTATATGATATATATAACAAAATTCGAGGTGTTTAGGGAAAATATTATTGTCTAAAGTAGAGCTGACTTCTTTTTGATGTGTTTTGTTATAGAACTGGCAGACATGAAAAACGTAGCAGCTGTAGTGTTACTGCTGACCACTGTGATCGCAGTCACCAATGGTGTGCGACATAAGCTTTGCGGCAAAGAACTCGAATACTATTTTGAGAAAATCTGCAAACCACACGGACCATTTAAGAGAGAATCTGCGTCTGTTGGCTCGCTTGTCGATGGTGAGTATCGCAAAACGTATTTCAGCTCAGAGCGCATGAATTGTCACATTTTGTACAAATACATATTGCTTATGATCTATTAGGGAAAAGGTCAAAACAATGATACTTCCTAGGAACCCAATTTAGGGGTTGGGGTATTACGTGCCGCCACCCACCACCTTTTTTTCAAAAATGCTGAATTTCAGGAGCAAATATCTTTTTCAATGAAATAGATATTGAGAAAGTTCTCTCACCAACACCTTCTTTGTGGAGAGAGGAGTCCATAATACAATAAAAAAAACACTACCTTTAAACCAGGTTTTGAGAAATTGAGCTCTGAAAAAGTGGGGAGGGGTGGGGTTAGGGCTTGGCGGATTG
>JAOBAT010128387.1:0-12672 GCA_026413305.1 Hydrozoanthus tunicans
TACTACTACTACTACTACTACTACTACTACTACTACTACTACTACTACTACTACTACTACTATTACTACTACTACTGTGGCAACTTCTACAACTACTAACTACTGAGTTAGGAAATGTGTGCAAAGAGTATTTTGTACATCATTGTGATTGTCAAGTATAGTTTGTATGTGTTTGTATTTTGATCGGGAAGGTTTTAGGTGTTTTCCGTTTTGATTCAGTATTTAGTCTTCTTTCCTTTACGTATTTGTAACATTGAGTTCTTTAATATAACCGTTAAAGAAGATGTATTAGTCATATTCTAATCATATTTCTGCTGTGTCACTGATTCAGCTGAGGAGCTTTACTAGGGTAGCAATATAAACGAATTCAGTGCCAAATACTGTCTTAGATTTGCACAAACCTTTTAAATTGTCACGATTATAGAGTACGTCATAGTCCTCGTATTATCAAGAAGTAAAAATCATCCCTGGCGCCGAACACCATAAATTCAGGAAACCGTATTCGATTCATCCGAGTGCAACTCGAGTGCTGTATTATCTTTTTTTAAATGTGCTTTACCTTGCCAATGTAATTGGACATTTTTCAACGAGGGTGGGGATGAAATACTTTCCTAACTGAACGGGGGTCCCACAAGTTTAGGGTTAGTGGAATGAATGGTTTGCCGGCCGTTTTCTAGTTCTTCTACGGGCGTGTTTCAGTATGACATCATTGTTTATATATATATCTGCCTCATTACTGATAAACCAAACATTGAGACAAAACGAGTTTTAGCTCAATACACGGATACTTTTCGAAAAAATGAGGCTTCCAAATTAAATTACGAAGATTGTGTTGCTGGGTGGCAAGAGTTACCTCCGCTCCATATATACCTATACTATAAATTTGGAGTTTTGAAAGGCTCATTCGGCTTCGAGAGTATCCAATATAATTATTATCTTCAAGCAAAAATTTTGACTGATCACTAACTTCGCCACACTCTACTGAATTTTCCACTTATTGTGTGTGAATGTTGAAGTTGGATTTATTTCATTTGGTTTTGTAAACAATGAAATCGACCTACAACATAGTCAACATAGGGTACGTAGTTTGCAAAGATGAAATCTTTGGTTATGGTTCAGTTGACGGGCGTGCTTTTATCAAGTATTACTGGCGCGTGGAAATCTCTAAATCCTCTTCCTGTTTTGCACAAGGGAGAGGACAGTCTCAACTTTGAGACTAGAAAGGAAAATCTATGACACTGGGTTTTAATATCTTCAGTTGGCGTTTGGCAATGAGCAACCTTTCTAGTTTATGTTTTTTAGATTGGCGTTTGGAATTAGGTCTTGTTCATTACAACTGACAAGTATTCCATTTCCATCCGCGGATTCGCACAGCAAAACACCCCAACTGCGGGTTTCTTTTATCTTTTGCTAGATTTTTAGCTTAACTGTGCCAGCAAGATCATCTTAGGCAGTTTGAATAATCAGAAAAATGCGCATTGTTTTAGTTGGGGACTGTTGTACTGGATATGGGTATATGCTAAAATTGGCTCTATTGTACAGCTAGATACATGCTAACTACACGTTTCATTTTATAAGAACAATTTTGTAAGAACAACGAGGCTCTGATTGGTCTAAATTTACCTAACTTAAGAAAAAGCTGAGGCTCGGACTCGATAACTATTTTGAAACTTTACTGAACTTCGACATTTAACTTATAGCAATACAATTACAGAAATGATTTGCAGTTTCTCTCTTTTAATCAGTCATTGCTTCAAATTGCTCGCAGTACACTTATATATACTTGCCCCGAAGTACGTCCTTACAATTTGTTTTCCAACACATGTATTGCAATACCTTAGGCTTAGTCTTTATTCGATTTAAACCACACTTAGAAATATGAACAATTAAGAACAATTTGAGGCTCAAATTGCCGAAAAATTAAGAACAATGAGCCTCGGAAAAATTTACTGGTTCTTATAAAAAAAGCGTGTATTTATCCGAATTCATACAAGAGATTTATCTTTACACAAGTTTCTGAGCTATGTCAAGATTTGCATACAGAGGTCCGCATACAGTTTCTTTTACCACTAAGTCTGCTACTATTGAAACTTTAAGGACATTCACTTCCGGAAGATTGAATGTCATAACTCGCCGGAAATACTTTCCAAACGAACTGAAACTGACAGCTATAGGTTTGAAAGACACACTATACCAAACAAAACCTATATAAACAAGTCTTTCTTACGTCGTATTTTCCTCATGGAGTTCACCACTTCCTTTAGCCGACCACGGCATCTGTGCGGGAACAACGTTTGTCTCCTAAATGCCGAACAGTCTTCGTTCCACAAAAATTTCATCAAAGCTTTTGTTTTAAAAGGAGTTCCAAAGATTAATTGATTTACCCAAACGCCACTGTCAACACTAGATAGCACTAATTAAGGTGAGATAAGACAAATCAAAACCACTTCGGCAGCGGCAGAGCGCAAGAGTCTTATCTCTCAAAGACCTTGCCGCACGCAAATTTCACGTAGAAACATTTCGCGGTCATAAAACTTCGCCTGGCTGATTCCTTCTGCGTCAGTTACTGTAATTATTCATGCTGACGAAGTATATGTTTATTTAACTTGATATCTATTTCATGTTCTTCATTATTAGACGTTTCATGTTTGACATCTTACACCTTTCGCTGCAGATAATTCAGTGTGACGAGAGAAGAAAATCACAGTCGCGCAATCGTGGACAGTAGAGTTGTACATGTCTATATCTGAACCCCGAATGGCTTGGAATTTCTCTTTGCCACGTTTGTGGTCAACATTGGTTGTCATCTTGTTATTGGGTGAAGTCATGGCCCAACGTAAAACTGCTTTTGATAGAATAGCAGCAGTGAACCGAAAATACGGTAAGTGCCAAGAGCTATTATGTATTGCAGACAAGATGAAAGAAACGCCAATTCTTTTCCAAATATGAAAGATAGACTTTTACTGATTTTGGAAACAGCTATCTCCGATTCCAACTCAAACTTTCGAAACCACTGGTATTTCTCAAACAGCCTAGTTAAGACATTGTTTCCAACACTGTTTGTTTTAAAAACGATACACGGCTAACTCTGACGAAACACTGTCACACTTGCTTTCGTCTGGTCTGGTTTAAGACACATTGAAAAACATTTGAGTGTGATAGCATAGCTTGATATCTACTCTATGTTTATAAATGTTAAACAATGACATAATCTTTAATAACCAGTATTGTTTCATGGGGACAAAGAGTATAAAAGAGTTGTACAGATGTTTTCATCTTGTTGCAGTTATCAGTATTATGAATAAAAACCTGATTGTGCGTTAAATGCTTGCATGTCTGAAGATTAAGGGCTACTATGGATCGTTAGACCTCGATGTGCCAAAGCATGGGACATCAGATCCTATATACAACCGAAACACGAATTATCTCCCGAAAGTTTATTGTTCGGTGTCTGTTCCATGCATTTGGTCAGGTTTTCAACGCTGTTTGTTAATAATTAAGTCACATTTCGTCAGCGACTGTCTAGATTCAAAGATCTGAATGAATTTTAGATATTCTTCAATATTAAGTTTAAGTTGCTAAAAACTGGAAATATGAAACAAAAATGAATCAACCTTTTTCTGCTTAACTAATGCTGCACGCCAGTACAACTTCTAGTATCATTTACCGTCGTGCAGTGGCTTTCGATATGCGCTGTTGATGATCTGCTTTGAATGATTAATCTGACCTGATCTTTGATCTTTAATATGAAGTCATTCAACCCCCAAAAGAAAATAACAATTTTGCCTGTAGCTGTGTACCTACTTAACTCAGATTTAGTCTCTTGTGGACCCACATCAAGTATAAAACAAAGAATACTAATAATACTGGCTGATTGAGTCCATTTAGTTAATCTTGTATTTGACCATCATCAGCAATTTTAATTCTCTTTCAAATCTGCTTTGTAAACTTCGAATTACTATAATTAAACGATACGTACTGTTTCGCACGTGAATCTTTTACGATTTGTAAAGTTCTAGATAAGTCGAGTCCGGTCTTTCAACTTTTGATATAAAAGAAAGAGCGAATTAGGGTTGCGTGATCAGCGACTTTACACTTTCAAATCCCATTACAGACTTCCAGAAGGGAGAATCGAAAAACGTTGAGCGGACGTGTTTTCTATTCCGTTACCAGCAGAGCAATTTTATTGACACGCAGGGAAAACTTTCTATCTGGTATCATTTTGACGTTGTAAAACGGAACATGAGGTATTATCAAAGCTTTGAAACCCCATAGAGCTTTGTCTGAAATTCTAAACTTTAAGGTAAAGGCGGAAACGAGTTTGCGACCCTCCTAAAAACTAACCAGGTTTTCCTGACTTTGTAAACGCATAGCTCCTCTTTGACAAAAACCAACCGAAAATGTTTATGGTAAATTATTTAATATGTGTCATTTTCTTTTTTTAAAATTGAAACTTTCATTAACTTATCTATTATGAAGTGGATCTCCATTCGTTGAGCTAGTTGTACTTCTTAACTCACAAACAAAACAAAACTACTATCAGCAAAAGATTTCCTGGGGTCATTTTCAAGTAAACACTTCTTACGTTTTAAGCTAGAGTGCAAAGCTTATAAACTTCCTAGATTGAACTTATTTTCTTGTTGTAAACTTGTAATCAACAAAAAATGTGTCCGCTTTTCCAAGAGCACAAAGATTTACTGAAAAAATAGATTTCTGTCAAACATTTTGTATGAAAAACTTTTGTTTTCTTTGTAAGAGAACTCGTCCACTTTTCTGTCTCTCAAATTTTTTGTTTCCCATGTTACGCAAAATCTAGTTGTCTTGCTTCTTGTGTCGCTATAATTTTACACAGTCTGTCTTTGCAATTCATTCCATTTTCGGTTCTACTGTATTTCGTTAGCCGGCACTCGATAGTTAATACATGTTGGGTGGCACGAAGACAACTTTTCATCGAGTTATATCTTTGAGTACTCTCAGCGCTAATTTTTTTTTTGCAAATTGTACCCATATTTATACCTTTCTTTGTGTAACAATGCAACCGTATGTTACGAATTAGAATGCTGATTTGACAGATTAGTTATCTAAACTGTAAAGACCTTTTAATTAGTTTGTCGCGTTCGTAACATCATTCTTAACCTGCTGTCGTAAAAAAAAGTGTTTCATAAAAAACTAAAACAACTCAGTGTTGAGAGCTCGTCGCCTGAGGTTTTCCGGTGGATAAATTTGTTCCTCGAACGACCTTAATCAACCACTGAGTCAACCCAAATCTCCTCAAAGCCACTCCGTAAATAGCCACCGATTTTATGTGAAGACTTCTGAAACAATCCTTGACGTTCGAGTCTAGAGACGATTGATTTTTGGTAAGGGAAAGTTATGTAAATTATTTAAAAGTTCGCTTTATTCGCACGGTCGTCAACCATATTTTTACGAGGATTTGAAGTTAATCGCTCGCCTCTGGTAGTGGTAATGAACATTGCCGCCATAACAAGCGCTTCGTCAATTTAACTAACAGTATACTTATTTTAGCTCAGCAAACTGGAAAATGACATCGAAAAAAGTCGAAATTAGTGGATTTCTGTACCGGACAAGTAAATTCAAGTTCACTTAAATTTTGTTATGCCGATGATTGAATCAAGATGGTACAATTACCCTGAATTGATTTGCGCTGCGTGCACAGACTACACCCACTTAATTTGTCTTGGCAAAAAGCTTTTAAAGCGCTTAGTAGGCCTAAATTTGCAAGTCAAGAATTACGTCGAAGCTCATCTAAAATTTTGTGATTCCGTGCGAGTTGCGAAAAGTAATTTCTTTACGAACAGCCACTGAAGAATGTAGACTCCTTCGATTTTATTTATTCAACACCATAAGCCGCATTAGGAAATTGCAACGTATATAGTTACCTAGAGTTTACAAGACATATAAAAAAACAACCTCACGTCAGTTTCGACTGATCGCGGCTTTTCAATTATTAGCTTTAGACCCTGAACTTTCGATTTTAGAAATCTTGCTGAACGACACCACTTTCCCCCCTTCAACTCCTTGGCACTTGAAAATGTTTTTTTAGCCAGTTTTTGCTTGTGTAGTAATTAGTACACTTAAAAATACACAAACCGGCATTCTACAAATCAATCAAACTGAATCAAGAATCAGATGCAATTGTGGCCACCTGGTCTAGAAAATAAATAAGGTGTCATTAATGAGAAACTGTGTTTGTGTTCTATAATTGGACCTAGGTCCTTTACGATGATGTTCTTGCATGCAACTACAACTTGAAGGGAATTTACTTCATTCCTACAAAGAAATAAGGGTATTAAATCACATGACCATGTATTTGAATAGTTTCAGTGGAGATGCGTTAATCATGAGAAGTATAGCCTGTCTGAAAGTGCAATAAAAGTTGATATAACTACGTGTGGTTAGGAAAGTAAACCTTACAGCCGATGTTTTAATTGTTCTTGTGACTTGAAAAGTCTTACTTGACCAAACATTCTCCAGGTGCAGTATGAAGTACGAGACTGTGGGTTTTAAGCGAGCCAATTCAATACGAGACCTTGTAAGACAATTCTGGTTCTCTGTCCTTCCTTTTCCACGTCATGGAACCGGATTCTGTTTGATATGGAACGAGTCATGAACTGGTTTCTTTATATTGTAATACCCTTCATTATTTTCCAAAAAACCCTTCTTGTTAATTAAGAAGGTTTTTTCATTCCCAACAAACGAACACAAAGATACACATTTCTTTAATCGACCTGACTGTTTCCTTTCGTTTCTTTCCCTCTTTTTAAAGTAAAATGGCTTTGATTAAAGACGTTTTGCTTGATTGCGTTTTCTGGCTCTCTTTCATCCTCTTAATATTATCAAGTGTTTGCCACTTCACTTGGGTGTGAAGTATTCCGAATTCATTTTCACCCTATTGAAAAAATAGATTCGCATTTGGCCATAGCAATATAGCTTGAAAATCGAACTTTACAAGTTTGTACGCATCATCCATGCATACATAACCTCAAATGGAAGAATTTTTTCTTCAAACCAAAATTTTAAGTAAGCTTAAGTTAGAGCTGAAAGCCGGTAACTGTAAATTAAGCCGCAATTGAAAACCAGCATATTTTGTTTCCTTTGACCTCAATTAGTGTTTTAGCATGTGTGGTCAAAGAACGTACCCTTCCCACTGGGCATGCAGCCAACGGAAATCGGCGGAAATAAGGTTATCAAAATATATCTCTAAGGCTGAAGTATTTTCTAACACGGTATTACGGCTTCTTTTTCTTCTGGCTTAAATTATGGATCTGAAACAAACTGACATTCATTAATTTGAAGTGCATAACTTGTTCCTGTCTTTCAACCTACAATACGCTTATTTCTTCAAAATGGTTTTTGCAATTCTTTGTTTTACCTGGTTATTGTTTTTATACCATGAATTGTGGCCAATCAAATCCAAGCAGAATCAACAACGAAACCAACGCTGTGCAATTGCAGTAAGAACTTACCCAGATTTTTCAAATTCAGGCTACTAAGGTTCTTAGATTTGTTTAGATTCGTTTTACTGTTGCCAAACCGAATTGGGCGTGGCGGCACTCTGACTGCTAGTGCTATATCACTTAATGCATTTTCTGCATATACAAATGCTTCTTATAAACTTGGTTGTGTATGTTTCTGGCAGAAAACATGAAAAAATACAAAATACCATACTGTAAAATGATTTTTCTTAAAAGTTTTTTCTATCATCCAACACTCAATTTTTTATGTCCATAGGAACCTGATTGAATATGCCAGCCTGAAAAGGTTCTTATAATTTTGGTTATTAGAAGTCAAAATGAGAGACTCTAGGTGTTTACACGTGGGTTTTTACTGTATTACCGGATTAAGATTCTATCACACCAAAGATAACAATATCTGAAAACTCATCTTCGCTTCTTTTAAACAGATAAGATAAAGCTGTCACCTGAAATACATATCAAAACATTATGCTGTGGATCAAATAGAATGTTTTTCATAGTGCTTGTTTCAGTTGAGGTCAAAAACGTTTGTTATTGATGCAAGTTGAACTGCTAAAACGAATATCTGAAGCATATTTTTTTTGTAAATGGCCTAAAAAAGCTTTGTTTGGCATAAACTTACTCGTATGGATATTGGTCGCATCGCAGTTTTTGTTCCGTTTTCGATTCGACAGTGTAGTTTGAATTTGTAACTCCATTCATCGTGATTTTAAACTAAGTTTTAAGGTTTAGTTTTGTTAATCATCCATGATTGTATGGCGTTAACGCCCTGTGTTATTGTCATTTCAACTTCAATGTTGTCGTGCCATTGCTGACAACTTCGTTGAAGTGTACTGTCTTTGGCCATCAGCACAGCCGATGAAGTTGACTTTGTTATCTCAGTTATCTTTATCTTGCCATTCGTTGGCTGAAGTTTCTTTTTTATTGTTAAATATCGATAGGCCAATTCACAACAAACAAAAGTTAGACTTTTTCGAAACGCTGTGCAGTTTGTTTGTTTGTTTCAAACGTCAGCTCTGAATTAAGGTTGAGGTTGGAGATAAACCTTTTTAATAAAAAACACTGATACTCAACGCCAATACATGACCAGGGCCTGTAATATACATGCTCCTGTTGCTTGCACTGTAGTTGCTCGGGTGAAGCCAGTTGTGCGCATACGCGTAGGCCCTGGTCAAGTTTTGGATTTGAGTATTAGTGGTTTTTTTTATTTTGAGTTCTTTTTTTTAACCCAAAAACCTGAGAACTGCTTTTAAAACCACTTGCTTTTACGCTTGAGAAAACTCATTACTAGTCAGCAGTCCTTAGTCTTGATCCAACTAAAACTAAATACATCGTTTAACGTGTTCCTTAATCTTTTTTTCTAGATGCGTATTCAAACGATAAGTTGTATCAGATTGATATAAAGTTCTCCGGAACCAAGAGCAGTGCTACAAAAACGAACCAGGATGCGCCTGTCAGAGACCGCAATAATTTATGGCCTGGGGGCGTCATTCCCTACACGGTTACCTACAATATACGTAAGTTTATAAAGCTCCTAGTTTTGTTCAGTCTTTAGCCTTAGTTGATTTATCAATGTCTCGTTTAACAAAATAAGAGGAAAAAGAAGAAGAAGAGGAGGAAAAACGAACGACAGTAGCAACATTATACTTTGTTGATGCTTTTCATCCTGATATCTTCTTCCTCTTCTTCATCTTCTTCTTTTTCTTCTTCTTCATCTTCTTCTTCTTTTTCTTCTATTCCCTCTTCATCATCATCATCATCATCATCATCATCATCATCTTCTACATTATCATCGTCTTCTTCTTCTTTTTCTTCTTCATCATTTTCTTCTTCATTTCCTTCCTTTTTTTCTTCTTCTTCTTCATCATCTTCTTCTTCTTCATCAAAATTTTCTTCTTCTTCTGCTTCTTCCTTTTCATTTTTTTCTTCTTCTTCCTTTTATTTTTCTTCTTTTTCCTTTCATTCTTTTTCTTTTGTTGTTGTTGTTGTTGTTCATTATCATCTTCTTCTTCTTTATCTCCATGTTCTTTTACTCTTTCTTCTTCTTCTTTTTGGACCAGGAACTGGTCCTTAAACGCTGCTAATCTTGTTGTTGTTGTTGAGGGGCGACGTTTCTTGAAAAAACCCTAAGGCTCCGTCAGTTCGCATCATATCGCGTTAAACTACCTAAACGGCCCTATGGAGTATTCCCAATGATTGACGGAGTTAGATTTTTTATTTCTTCATTTTTAGAGAATTTACAAGCAATTTTAGATTGTAAACATTGGAATTCACAATGTTCAAAATTAATTTGCATAGCCGAAGCCGAATAAAAGAGCTTAGTTTTACAGTTCACATCAGATCGCCACAAATGTTTGCACATAGGTAATTAGCAGAAATCTCTATTGACGGACTGAGTTAGACTTATAAGGGGTTCTGCGAGTAATTCTTGGTTGTACCGTACAACACAAATCTTTCTTTTTAATATTTATTGAGAGAAATCAAGTTTAACATTGTTATGCATTTTCTTTCGTTTCAACAATAATGACTCCACTGACTTGAGTTACTTCGGGAGGAAATAAAACATACAATATTTCGTCAGACACGGTGACTGCACATGCAGTATACAGCAAATATAGCATCTGCAGTTACATAGGACGGTCGACGAAATAAGAATCAGCGAGAATCAAATATACGTAAATAAAAGCCGTCAAGTTAAATGCATGCACGAGGAAATAACCAAAGTTCAGGGTGTGGGTTTAAAACTAAAGTAGCCTTTGTTGTTACTCATGACACAAAATAAGTAAAAGAAACTGTGTTTGAAGAGTTTTTCTAGCTTAGTCCATCACACATTGTAAACAATTTCTGATGTATCAGTTCCTGGTCCCGTAGTACCGTCGTACTTATTTCTTCAAATTTGTTTGTTTTCTTCTCATTCTTTCGTCTGCTCGTCCTTCTTTTATCTCTTCCCTTATTTTCTTTCATTTTTTCTTTTGATAGGAAAGAGTCCGAAAACTCTGAAAGTCTTGGAGGGGGCGATAAGAGAATGGGAGAGACAAACTTGTATCAAATTTGTCAAGAGAACTAACCAAGTGGACTATGTTGAGTTTTACTATGGAGATGGGTGAGCAGACTTTTTTCTTTATTTTTTAAGCTTTTCATATCGACCTTTGACTAATTCATTTGACCAAAATATTTTGCCAACGGGAAATGATCTTTGATTTAAGTTTTATAATGTGGATATTATCATGTACAAGCATGGTAAATTGTTATAGTATGTAGCTGTACAGCCTACGGAATGGAACCCAACTCCATTCAAACAAACAATTACAATCAATCAATCAATCACAATTTATTTTCATTTCCTTTGTTAGTTTTAAATTTTACAACTATATCATATTAAACTAAGAGTGATATCTTTTTAAATTTCTAATTTCAAAAAAAGAATATTGAGAGTAATTTTTAGGAAAATAACTAGGACCTAAGTTAACCGTGAGGTTTTCAAGTTAGGTACTAGTCTTGTTAATTGACTTTTATTTTGTAGCTTTCACTCACACACAAATGCTGAAAGCAAAGTAACAAAGGCAAAATTAAAATAAATAAATACAAACAAAACCACTACACTTTCTGTGGAACTAAAAGAACTTTTTTCCTCTACGCCAGCTGCAACTCCGACGTGGGGCGCGTTGGAGGCAAGCAAACGACCTCATTAGGTCGAGGCTGCGCTCACCACAGCATCGTTGTTCACGAGTTAGGTCATATTGTTGGTTTCTGGCACGAGCAGAACCGACCGGACAGAGATAACTACGTTGATATCTTATGGGACAATATTCTTCCAAGTGAGTTGCTTTAAAAAACTGAAGTAAACAAGACAAATCTTTTTTTTTTCTCACAACTCTTAAATTGTTTGAAATTTAAAAATAGAAATATTAGGTTTTTTCTTCTTGAGAAGCCATGTTCACAACATAAATTTGCTTTTCGTTTCTTGTATGATGGCTCAGAAACGCCTGTCAGCGGTTGTTATGACGTCAGTAGTGGGAATCATTAGGCCGTTCGGCAGGCTAAAGCGGACACCAAAAACTAATCTTTAACCATCGTTTTGAATGAAAGACCAAAACCTTGTGCAACTTCTTTGAGTTGTATACAGAAAACTTGACTCGGAATATTGCAAACATTCTCCCCACATTGACGTCATAAACAACCGCTGACACAATGATTAACGCCTGCGATGTCTGACAAGAAAATTCGTGGAAAACACCACTACCTGGTGTTTCATGCACAACAACCGAAAAAAGGGAGAAAGGAACTTAATAACCATGCTTGATAAAATTTCTATTTTAAAGTTAGCCACAATTGTTTTTGACTTCAGTTCTCTTTTAAGAAGAGTTGTCCATCGTTACAATAATGTATAACATTCTCGACACTGTTGTCTAGTGGGAAGCCTACTCAAGCGTCTCGAGCCAGAAGTCAGAATATCGAGTCGAACCACCGGGTTCTGTTTTGGACTTTTGCAACTTTATATAGTGGATCTTTCCAACTGGCTTAGGGCTAATTGTGATAGAATACTGCTGATGTCACCTGATTTGGGGTATAGAAACGGGGAAGATGGGGATGGTAGCGCTGGCTTACCTGCATCAAACTAGAAAATTAATGTTGAGCATCAATCCATGCGAGCCATCTTGAGAATTATAGAGTTGTTGAAAAGTGTCATTTCAAAATATTTTCTGCTCGGTCGTACTTGTTTCATCATACTAAATCTGATTTGATTTTTGTGTTTTTGTATTTTATTGACAGGGTTTCGATTTGCATTTACCAAGTACAGCAGCAGAAAAATCGACAGTCTTGGAATAGAATACGATTACCACTCAGTGATGCATTATGGCGCTAAGGCCTTCTCCAAGTATAAGCGAGTCACTATCAGGGCCAAGAAACCAAACATTAGAGCGTTTGGCAACACTCACCTTAGTCCCCTTGATATCAAACAGGCTAACTTGCTTTACCGGTGTATGGGTAAGTGATCATTTTTGACCTGATTCAGAACTCAATAAGAGACTGTAGTTTCCGTCCGTTACTCTGTTTTAAAGGTCTAAATGGGAAAAAAGGTCAATTTCATTCAACTTGTCCCTCTCTCTCTCTCTCTCTCTCTCTCTCTCTCTCTCTCTCTCTCTCTCTCTCTCTCTCTCTCTCTCTCTCTCTC
>JAOBAT010128398.1:0-12672 GCA_026413305.1 Hydrozoanthus tunicans
CGTGTTGTATGTATGACGTGAGCGAGTTGCATGCAACAGTTGTAAGCAAAAGTTGCACCGTGTAAATCGGCCTTTAGGGTCCAGTCCTCCTGACCCGTGAGGCTGGCCGATGCTACATCTTTAGTGCGCATGCGTCACACTGCTGGTTTTTCATCACCAGTAAGATTCCATACATAAGCATAACGCTCACATTCTTGTCGTAACTCACCGCCGTCAGCTATTTCGGATATTGTTAAGTTTTCTATATGTGCTAATTGATTAAAATGCACTGTTTGATAGTCTGTGATGTTTGTTAGTCAGTAATATGTTTACTTGGACAAAGAGTGAGAAGAGAGAGCTTGAACAAAGCAACAATAGAAATATCAACTTACTGCTGCACCATTTAAATGGTGCATTTGCCGCTGACTAGTGTTTCAGCTGCGACGAAGCGTGATCTTCTCAAAACACAGTCGCCAGATTCTGTTCCACTGTGCAATCCACCAGATCCTCAGGGTAAACTGAGATCCTTCTGGAAAAATACTTGATGAGCTGCAGCCAGTCTAGAGGCACGACAACTTTTCGAATACAACGCGAACGGCACAAGCGACTTTGGAAAACCACATTTTTCTCACGCCAATCTGGCAGACACTGGCAACTAAACCCACACACCCAGCCCCTTCCGAATGAGTCTCGATGAGTGACATGGCACGCTGGATTTAGCTTAGCGTGCGCTTTCCAAAGTACTGATGTGTTATTCTTTTTTCGCCTTTCACGCAAGCAACGCTGATATGTAAACAATTTGAAAACAAGACAAAACGGCTCGCTGAAAAGGAATTTGAGAACGAGAAACTCGCTTACCTGACCGAGTCTGATCGGTAAACACTCGGCAAACAGTCCCCGTCAGCCCCAGTACGTACCAAAACGGCTTATTGATAAATTCTCCCACTTAGAACCATACTTTTCCTGTCACCAGCTTAGGATTCTTTTCATCCTCAGTAATTTCTTTTTTTTATTTTTGATAAACTTTAATTTTCTCTTTACAAAATGGCTCATTTAATCCGAGTTAAGTAAGGAGAAGATAGATGTTGAAAAGTTGGCTGGGGCTGAAAGGTTAAGAACTCCTGCTCTTTTAAAATTCTTACTGATTATCAGATTATACTTATGCGAAAAATTTTGAAGTGATTTTAGTCCTTGTAACAGACTAGCTGTTGCCTTGAAAATAATTGGATGAAAAAACGATGAGAGAGGCCAAAATTAGACTTGAACGTAGGCCAAGTTCTATTTGACTACCAGAGAAGTTGCGTGATCGTGAAATTTTTTAAAGAAGGCTTGTATTTCTGAGAGTTGTTATGGCAGTGGCCGACCGCGTTTGATTAGCGTGTTCGAATCGTCGCGAGCTCGACCCCCGGTCATTCCATGGTGTTGTATCCTTGGGCAAGATTCTTTACCCGACCTGGGACTTTTCCAGTCGAATCAGCTGTTTGTTTGAGTACCAGTTCTGCTGGGGCTAACCTGCGATAGATTAGTGTCCTGTCCAGGGGGAACCAAAGACTCTCATCCGCTAAATACTTAAGGAAACCGGATGAGACTGAAAGTGCCCGTCTGATGGGCCACTTGGCTTGAGAAAAGATTTAGCTTTTAACTAGTGTTTTTTTTTAAAGTTCAGGAATGTTTAAATGCATGCAAGCGAACAAAGGTGTGTCCGAGGCTGCAGCGATCATTAAAAAGTAAAAATTATACAGATTTTTCTTACGAGGGAGGAAAAGTCGGGCGCAAAGGACCAAATTGTGTTAACAGTGTAACAAAACAATTAGTTCCTTGAGGCAGTGCTGCACGTGTTTAAATCATCTCCGCAGACCACAATGACAATGTACACTACACGCTATGCGCTTTATAGTATCTTCTAAAATGTTGGGATTATTCTTGTAAATAACGATCATACGAAAAGAGCACGGAGCTCAAGGCTGGGTCACTTAGCTTGTAGATCTAGATAGAGGTCACAAAAGAAATTTTGATGAAGATTCAAAAACTCGAATTTGGACTGCCGGGTCGGTAACCCTAAAACGTACCTTTTATCATACGCGCCTTTAAATACTTGAATTGAAGTATTCTGAAGTGTGTTTATGTTCTTAAAAGCTTATACAATAAAATAATTAGCTGTGCAAACACGTTTCGGCTTTCGGCAAGGCGGACAAGCTATTTCCGACGATGGGTTGGAATGACAACTTTTCAGGATCTTTTCACAGTTGTCTTGACAGCTCAGTGACAGCTTTATTGTGTGTTTTCCGCGAATAAGTTACCGGTTATTCTCTCGATCTCACCTTATCACCGATTTTTGGTTACCCGAAGAGCATAATGGAGTTACACAAAGAAAGAACTTGATGCATGAATTAAAGTGTGAAGACTCTAATGAGTTTTCAATCTAGAAACAATACACCTTTCTTTAAGTGTTTTGCTTTTTTTGTATTTCTTATATTTCAATATTTCAGTGTAACAAATTTTACTTTCTTTCAGCTATATCATCATTCAGAGAATATAGACAATATTAGTGATTATTAAATGGTCACATACTTCAGACTCAATATTTATTTTCAGAACGTAGCATGACTAGTTCTTCAATATAAAGTGTAAAACATTCTGTTGACGTAACAAACGCCACAAGCACAAAGAAGTGAAAAAGTAAGGAAGCCAAATTGTCTTTCAAATAACTGCCTTTGTCATTTTTGTATGTATTCTGACATTGTGCTTTTGCTAATGTTTTTATTCCCAATTCCGTTTTTCCCGAAAATTCGGTTAACTAGCTATGGTGTGGTAACGTTTTTGAAACTAAAAGAAAAATGATTTCGTGTTTTATTGTAGTTTCAAGATGTTTAATACGAAAATTATTTTCGAGAGTGGTTTCGGAAATAAGAGAATCGGTTTCTGTGTATAATCCGATATTGAGTTCACACCTGAGTATTTCTGAAAGTGATTACGAAGCAACATACTATTGTACGAACCGATATGATTTTCATTACTTTTATCAACAGAGCTTATAATATAAAAGATAAGTTAAAGCCAAACGAAGCATATTTGTATAAACTTGATTTTAGTCAAAACTCTAACTCTTCTCCTCTCTTCTCTTTTTTCTTTTCTTCTCTTCTCTTAGTAACGGCTGAATACTTCTTCTATTACCGTGAGAACGACGAGTCTCAAATTAAACCTAACTCCAAAATTGACACTAAATAAGATATTGATTTCATGATTAACAGCAATTAAACCTAAATTAAATCGAAATTCAATCATACAAAAAAAGACCATTGCGTGAGAAAGTGACGCATTTGTCACAGAATCGGCTCAGCATGGGGGTGCAAAGAGCTTTGGGCGTTTATCAAGAGCGGTGAACACTTCCGTTTTATAACAAAACAGTTTTACAGTCATCAAACCTTGTCTGTAATTTCAAAAATCTATAACTACGCTCAAGATAGACCTGTCTTATATTAATTCGCCTAGGGCTCATTACCAACACATTCGTAATCTCCAAAGTTCAAAAGCTCGATGAATGATTATCTTTGTTTTCCTCTCAAAACGAAAATTAGCCCCGAAAATTATCCGTCGCGTGTATCTCTTCTGTTAGCGAGAGTCTGGAACAATCAGTGCAACTTAGGAGTAGAAATGTCTGCCTTCCTTCAAGCTTGCCTTTGCGCAGATAAAATGTATTTGAACTGCAGTTCTTGTCGTCGGACCTGTATTGTTAGAACGCACACGTATAGATGTTTTGTTTTCTTCTAAAACACCAACGCACAACACCGTTCGCGGACGAAAAAGGCGAAAAGCCCTACGGCCAAAACCCATAGTCGAGTAATGCGACTGCATTAACAACACCTTTGTTGAAATACCGGAAACAGAAGTGTTTACTCTCAACAAGAAATTGGCGCGACAATCTACTCGGATATGCAGGCAAACTGTTGATCGAAACGCCAATAAGAAGACTCATGTTTCATCAATTCAGCTCCTGGGACCGAAGAACTGTCAATGATTGGCAATTTTCTAGCATTTTCTCTGCACAAACGTGAAAAATACTGACAGTTTTCGACCGCTTCGGTGTTATTAAGGTTATTACCGGAAGTATAGATCTTTATCGCGGCTTTTATCTTGTTGTTTGCTGAACTTTTAATTGGAGTTGAACTTTTTAAAAATAAAATGATTATTTGTGTGCCTCACCTAGGAGACGCTAACACCCTTTATTCAAGCCGGGAAGGGCTGACGGTACATTCCAGACAGCTGTTTTTGAAGCATTTCTTCTGTTCGTACATTCTCCGAGAGTAGCCTTGTGTCCAGTATGAGATGTTCGTGAACTGCCATAATTGTTGCATTCAAGCAGGTTTGCAAACTTTACTTTTAGTTAAACAATTCATCGCGGTTCTTATTGTGTTTGCTTTGTTTTCGAAGGTCGATGCTAGCTGTCTAATCAGTATTTCACTTAATCGTCGTACTATGCAGCATGGTCACTATATAGACTCGTTTTTATGCTATATAAATGCAAGGTTAGGTTCATAAGTTAATTCATTAAATTCGCAGCGTCACTCAGGGTAAATGTTTAGTTCTGTGTGACAGTCTAAGAGCGAAAATATGTGCGTTTGGTTCGAGAGTCGGTAGATGCTGAACAAACATCTTAATCGGTCTGAATGCTAAATCAGTCGTGATACAACCTGATACATGTATACATATAAATACACGAACAACGTCACTTCAAGTTCACTGGACTCCGTTAACGTTGTTACAATATATGATATATCTCTTGCAATCCCCAAGCAAAATGGAAACGTTGTAGAACTAGTCCTAAATGATTTCGCTTATAGTTCTTACATGTGGGCATTTCATGTGTATAAGTGAGAAAAGCTAAACGAAAGCATTTAACTTGCGTGCGGATAAGGAATTACTTTAATATTTGGACAATGTCTCCAAAATAATCTTCTTTCAGTTGACAAAACACATAAAAATGAAAAAGAAAAACAATGGTAAGCGCTCAGATTACCTTATTTACATGGATTAGTTTAAATAGTCAGACGAAATAACAAAAGTAAACGTTTCAGGAGTCATTAAAAACTCTGATAAAACTCTTGATAAAAAAAACTTTGAAGCCTTGTTGCGCCAAACTACCTTTTCGCTAGCAAAGATAAGTCAAATCTGTGCTTCTTCTAGCCCCGAGGTCAGATTAATGAGCATGTGGCCGTAATTATTGACTCAATGGCTTTCTCCAG
Organism: Hydrozoanthus tunicans; assembly: GCA_026413305.1. Taxonomy (NCBI): domain Eukaryota; kingdom Metazoa; phylum Cnidaria; class Anthozoa; order Zoantharia; family Hydrozoanthidae; genus Hydrozoanthus; species Hydrozoanthus tunicans. The sequence goes on from JAOBAT010128398.1 coordinate 5,223, forward strand.
CTAATTTTTTAAATTCTTTTGAGCCGAAGACTAACTCCATTAAGTGAATTATTGACAGCATCGCATGTTTTCTTTCCAAAGCTCTTTTATAGAGTTGTAACTGCAAAGCACGGTCAAAACATGGAAGAAGTGTCTTATTAGACCATTTACATACTGTTTAATTATTTTTTATTCGTATTTTTCTATATTTGATAATGGTTAGGCAAAGACCGTGCAATTGATTGTTTAACTGACCGCTACATTAACTCAATTAAATTTCATCTTCCTCTCATGATTTCCCTTCAAACTGATGATCTATTAATTCAGCGCGGGGTTCATTCTGCCTGGTGTCCAGGCTCCCCCAAATCGAACAGCTGCCAGTTGTGATCATCTCACCAATCTTGTTCTAATGTAAATCGCTTTTGAATTTTAGGTGAAAAACTGTTAACTATCTGTCAAGTACGTTTTGCCAATTTTTCTTTTTCTTTTGTAGTCCTTAAAGTTTACTGTGGATGTGAACTTCAGCTCGCTTGCAAAGAACTGTATATAATAACCTAAGTGGCCGGCCAGGCGGCCGGGATGACCCGATCAAAGAATAAGCTTGCCTTCGCAGACAGCCACAGCCAAATGCCGTGTAGATAGAGCTTATAAGGCATGACTTTGCTAGCAGAAAAAACCCTACCGAAACATAATATCTAATAGCTTGTTCAATATCGTTCAGTTATGCCGCTTAATTTGCACAACACTGACTAAGTATATCGCCGGATATGACTTCCAAACTGTGGTTTGCCATATGTACGCCTGCGTGTCCAAGCTCATGGAAATATTGATCTTAAATTTTAGCGAGCACTAGCGTATTTTGCCATCACAGTAAAGTATGGATGTTTTTTTCATTACACTCTATTGCTTAGTTACGGACGGTATGCTTGTGAGCTCAGTGTTCAGATTTAGTAACTCCTCATAGGAAATGAGTAATTATTCAGCCGGTAGGAAAGGATTATTTCTACTTTAAGAAATCTATTCTAGTGTAGAAAGTGTCGCCAGTAAATAGTTTTGAATATGGAAACTGTTATGGATATTAGCACTTCTTTTGAGAATATACTAAATAATACTAAAAAATACTTTACGAGTAACATAATAGCCTCGATTCAAACTAACCATTTTTAAGATGATTCATTGACTTTTTGTTTAGTGTTTGGATAAAGCTGACGTACTCAATACGAACATAAATAAAAATAGAAGAAAATCTGGCATCATACCAGAGTTAGCAAGAACGCTCCTCGGGTAAAATACGTTGTTTTATTAATACAAATTAAAGCTTTGTTTGATTTGCCAACTAAAGAGATAAATAGAGAATTCTGGACTAGCTATTTGGGTAGTTGTGTTTCAGACGATCGTAAAGTTAAACCCGAGCCCGTGTCACTTTTTATTAGTTGGGATTATCCATCTTACTGAAAAGGAAAAAGTTTTTGTTGTTGTAAGGCTTCGAACTACTGTATTCTATTTACTGACTCAAGACTAAATCAGCTGCCGAAAACAGCTCTTTGTAGCAATTATATCAGTAGACTTTGAGTGGATGTGTTTAGGTTGTGTATCAAAGCTTTCGGTTTTGTTTTGTTAAGCAACTATGAACTGCTTTTCTGTCTGGCCAAATCTGGCATACTTTTCAAAACAATGGCTTTTCCCTAAGGCTCTTTATAAACAGCAATCCAATGTAAGCTCGGGATTAAATGGAAAACTATTTCTCTTTTTATAATATAGCAGGTATTGTCAACCTGAACACAGTGACAATATATTCAATGAATAGATTGTCCATGAACAGAATATGTTACAATACTGTCACAGACAATGGACACACTTTCACTTCATACATTCGCACATGGGTGTCACACGCTTTGAGTTTTTCCGAAGCCTAAACACACATTCCTTTCTCTCTTCTTTATTACGAAGATTTTGCTGGTATATTGTTATAATCAAATTGCTATGGGAAGAATTTATTGATATTGGAAGCCATATCAAATATATGCTAAAATTAAGTTCAAGAGCCAAAGTTTTTCTTTCTGCTTGAGTAATTCACAATTCATATGGTAATGAGTCATGTGACCACGCACCTCATTGTTTATTCCTCGGTGTACCACACAGGTCCTAGAAGACATAGTTGAACTTCCGTTGAGAACGATTTGGTTACCGCGAAAACTCTACTCTGGTCATTTTACATGCTATCAGTCATTGATTGAGTCACTGGAAAAAAATCTGGACCACTGACTATTCCATGTAGACGAAACAGATCGATAAACCTTGTGCCGTCGTTGGTTTAACAAGAACATGGGCGAAGCACTTGAACCTGATGGAAATATTGTACAACTAATAATTAACGATTTGAAGGTAAAGTAAAACTCTTTCATGGTTTTACAATTAAGCTTTCCTTTTCATGACTGTCGATTTTAATTACTGATCTCCTCTTTCAGTCGAGTGCACCAGTATGGGAGGACTTTTTGGCAAAAGCGGGCAAATTGCACTCTGCCCTCAAGTAAGTCGCTTTCGCGAGTTTCTTCAGATTTTGGCGGGTTAACGTTTTCTCAGAGGATTTTCTCAGCGTTATTGAATGAAAAAGTTATGACAGGGTCTTGTTCTATTCCAGATCCACGGCAATAGCGGTCGATTCTTTTTTGGATTCGTTTCAAAGAGTGGCGGACGTAGCCAACTCGTCTCATGGTAAGTACTAGTAGCCCTGCATTTGAAATTTGGCACGTTTTTGTCAGCGCGTCAGCTTATTCTTTTCATAGTAAACTTACAAGAACAGGTACTGTGGCGAAGGTTTTACTGAATTAATACTTTTCAACAAAATTGTTTTGAAATAATTTAGTCCTAATTTAAAGGGTAAAGTGTTGTCATAAAGCTTTTTGCGTATACATAGGTTATCTGCGAGAGCGCTATTCCAGTAGAGTAGATGTTGACAACGATCTCGGAAGACTGTTTATTTACATAAGATTCTATGTATTTATACCGCTCACATCTTAAATCAGCGTTTTCTAAAATTTAAAGGTATAAGAACAATTTTTTGCATTTTGTGTTTATTAGAAACGATGTTCTCCGTATTTTTTATTAAGTTTTAAAACTTAATTCGTTAACTTTGCGTGTATTGGAGGTGATGAAAAATGAACTGCTTTAATCACGATACAAATTTGGTCCGGACTTCGTTTGCTGTCAGCTTCGTTGCGAGAATTGAAATTACAAAAGAACTGAAACCATGAGCAGTTTACCAAGCGAAAGTTTTGGTCAAGGGATGTGTCATCTCGACTTTTGTGTAATGTATTTTGCGACGAAGCTAAGAGTTTTCACTTGTCTTCTTCTTTTAAGCTTCGAATGGTCGAACACAACGTTCGTTTAGGTCTTTTGTGCCTTTAGTTTACTCGATAGTACAATCAAGAGTGTGACCTTTTCTTAAAGAGTTCGACTTACGTTCAAAACCTTCGCCACTATATGGATTTCGTATTTTCTTCAATGGTCTATTTCTATCGCTTGCACATGATGTCTCTAACCACAGACAAAAACCCACAAGATTTTGGTACTGTCTATTTCCTAAATGTTTTAATTTTCCAAACGTTTTGATGAAATTAATCCGGCTTTACAGCAACGTGGTATACATCAATATCGTGTCAACTTTCAAATTTTCACCAGCGCTAAAATTCTTGTTGGCAGCGCGCCGAGTTTTTAATTTTGCGGTTTCTTTTCTTTTATGACTATTTCGCAATTTATTTTGTTTTCCATACCACCTGCTTTCATTGAATGAAAGAGTTTACGCGACGAGTTGGTTTGCAAAGGGATAACATTTGTTTTCTAACTCCTTTGGTCGAAAATGTAGTTTTTGTACCATGTGCACGTGTTGAAAATTTTGGATTTTCCAAGCTTTTTGTTTCCATTCGCAGCAGATGTTTTGGGAACTCTCTCAAAGTTTTATATTTTAAGTTCAACCTGATCGAAGTTACTTGTTTATTATTGTATTGTTAACAGAATTACCACCAGTTTTGCGTACACTCGCTGATTTATTACTGTTTCAGTATTTTAATACTCCAAAGTCACACGATTCTCTCACTGATGAAATTTTCGCAGCGAAATTTTATGCTTTATTTTTGTATTGGTTTTTCCAGTGGATTTAGAAATTTAGTTTATTGCGTGAACTTTGGTCTTTAGTTTATAATATTTTTGGATCGCATTTGAGTTGACTCTTCTTTCCAGTTGTTTAATTAACAAATCCTCCCAACTAGAAAATGCTTTTTTAACAAATTCGAGAGAACTCAACTCTCACTAGTTCGTTCAAAGTTTCTCAGCACCAAAAACTGTTTATTTTGTATGTGTTATGTAAGGAAAGACCGATGTTGATAACTGATTTAGACTATAAAAGGACTAATTTTCCATGAACTGCAATTTGCGATGGACTAAGTACAGACTTTCCGGTTTTGCCTGAGTGTGGGTAAAAATTTCATGCTATTACTGTCTCGGAGCAAACAACAACTTTGACACTTGGCAGATGGCACTTTACCACCATCTGTTCATTTGTGAAGAATTGCTGAAAACAGTATAGCATTTATTATTTAGGTTTGTTAAAATGTAGCAAAATGTTTGTTTCTGAAAATCGATTTTAAAATAATATATATAAGGGAAAATGTTTGAACATAACTTTGGTGTTTTTATTTGATTAGGAAACAAAATTTTAAATATATTCTTAAAAAATTTTGATACTAATTTTGAGCAAGGATTTTATGGTTTTAATCTACAAAATTATTTTCCATTGAACGGTGAAATCTTAGTTTGTTTCAACAGAATCAGATTTACGTTTAATCAGAAATTTTTATGTTACAAGTTATCTGTAAGATTACAATAGTATTAAATTGGCTACCTTCTGTCCACTTTTCTATCAACCAGTTCAAAGTTTACCATCTGAAGGATAGCTCTAGAAGCATAAAGTGCTTAAGATCTTGAAAGAATTAAGCAGTACCATTGGAAGTTCTCCAAATTTTAAAAATGTTTTGTTGCATTTTTTTCAAAAATTTATTTATCAACATAAAAATCACTTTTTACGAAAGTAAGACTTAGAGTGATGAGAGTACAAGACTTCTATGAAATGGTTTTGTTGTTTTATAGTTTCATTTCTAACTTTTTCATGAATGAATTTCTTTCTGAAATATAGTGTATGGTTACACACACTGTATACACTTGTTGATTACTTTGAAATTTATCTGGTCAAGGGTGGTAATAAAGTAATTATTATAGAGGTAATTCCTAAAATAATTTTTGAATGACCAAAACATTTATCCCTGTGACTTTCAGGAAATAGTTGGTTTTCCTTTTAAAGGAAACCTCTTTCAATTAATTCATTATAATTTAATACTTGCAAGATCTATGTAAACTCTTATTTTATGTTATATTGTCTTGCCAGGCTGCTCAAGAGACATTGGTGCTGTATTTACTAAGATGGCTATCAGACACAAGAGTATAGATCAACAGCTCAAAGGGCTAGTCAAGTATGTCTAGAGACTTCTTGTATTTTTTCTTAGCTCAAGCTATATTGTGATTAGTGTTAAGGAATTTAACTTGTATTGGTAAACTCTTCAAACTAGAAGTTTACAAGAATTTTACTTTTCATCTTTAGTACTTTGCTTTGTTATCTAGATCAATGCTTATTTTCTAGTTAAAAAAAAATTGTTATACATGCGTTTCATATATGAGGAGAATTTGTTTTGTTTCACTATTATTATAATTATATAATTTGTAAACAAGTTTACAAACAAGTTTGCCATAGTCACATTCAGGTCACATTTGTTGTCTTTTAGATGAGGTGCAACCATAATTTTTAATTCTTGCAACTGTAATACATTTTTTTACTTAATCAGTGTTTTCAAATAATTTTGTTGTTATATAAAATAGTAAGTTAAAATGCAGTACAAGTTGAAAGTAAATATTGAATGTGTTATTGTAGGTAAAAAAGATGCAGTGTAATTTTGTTTTTAAAATGATGTCTTTCAAAGTGTGATGTTTACTTAATTTCTTAAAATTATTTTTTTCTCCACAGCATATTTTATGATTTGCTTATCTCTCCCCTGCAAGACAAGTTGGATGAATGGAAAAAAGTCACCACACAGTTAGACAGGGACCACTACAAAGGTGCAGCCTAATTATTGTCGAGCTTACTTCTCTTAAGTCTTTCTTTCGGTGCTAATGGCAAGGAAAGTCGACAGCTAGGAAGGGCGCCATTGTTGACATCTGTCGACATTTACAAGACCTCCAAATCTCATTAATTTTATTCAAGCTCAAGAGTGCCAACCTGTCTGAAAAACTGTTTATTACCTGTATACAGTGTTCAGTTAATTATATGGAACTGGAAACAAACTTTCATGCTCGATGTTTATTACCTGTTCTATGAACATTACATTATATTCCAGCCTCGCTTTAAAATCAACAAAAGTTTACTTGTAAGGAAGCACTATTAAATACAACGAAATAATCATGGCGGCCTCGCATTGTTATTCATCAAACAAGTTTTTGGATTTAATTTTAAATGGTGAAGCAAATCATTGCTATTGTCTCAATCTGTCGTTTACTGTTTTATTTTTTCCTTAATCCTCATTGTGTATAATGTCTGATTGATAGAGTATAAAAGATCAAAACAAGAGTTAAAGAAGATGGGTACAGAAACCATGAAGTGGCAGAAAAAAGTGAAGAAAGGTAGATGGTTATGTATTATTTACTATATACTGTAAATAGCACAGATTCCAATTTCCCAACCTTAAAGTGTGGGAGATTCATTCCAGTTGCCAGTTCTCTGTCAAGGATTTTAAATGAAATACAAAATATCACTGTTTTTTTGTCTTCCCCCCCCCTCTCCCCAAAGAATAAATTGTTTCCCCAAATTAAGGACTTGTTTTGATCTTCACCAGGCAAAACTGGCCATCAAGATAAGCTTGAGGCAGCAGTGAAGGTGAGTTGACTAAAAAATGTACAATAGTTACAGAATGATACAGTATTAGGAAGTCTGAGTGTTCCTTAAAAATGATGCCATGTATTTAGAGGTAACCATAGTTACAAATTGAATTAAGGAAAATTTTACAATAACAAATCCTGCTATCCAATTATTTCACCCACAGCAAGCAAGTATTCATCATGCTCTTTTTGAGGAACAAGAAAAGCGGTATCTGCGCAAGATGCTTATAGAAGAGAGGACAAGATATTGTACCCTGGCTGCCTGTATGAAACCAGTTGTTGTAAGTTATAACTTAATGGGTATTCTGGTGATAGGCAAATACCCAAAACCTAAACAAGTTTAACTGCAGCTTGTATGTAGTTACTTGACTTTTGATATAAAAATTCATATTTAAAAGAAAGACTAACATGGTTAGTGCAAAGTTTCAACATCAACTGCCATCATCTTCAAGAGATTATGAGTTATTTTCAAATCTCTATATCTCTATAT
>JAOBAT010128409.1:0-35632 GCA_026413305.1 Hydrozoanthus tunicans
CCCCCCCCCCCCCCCCTTCATTTTTGGGTCATTTATTTTCATTCACACTTCTTCCTAGTAATACTAGACCTATATATATACCCTGATAGTAATTACTCAGGCTATTTTTACACTGAAGTTGACCAAGGTACTAAACTTCATTCAAAATTGATTACTTACAAGATTTATGTCAACCATTTTTTCCCAGTTTTTTTCATCAATGATGCCAGCATTGTTGCACAAAATGTCTAGTTTGCCATGACGATCAACAGCTTTCTTCACCACAGCTAAATGAAAAGAGTTATATAAGTTAGCAAATAAATATAAGTGTGGAACTGTGTGTTTTCTAAAAAATACTTTAGTCCTTTAAGGCTTTAAGATAAAAAGAGGGATGAATATTCATGATAGCTCTTATAAACATGGTCAGACCTTAAGGTTAATAATCCAAAACAATAAGGGGCTTGACTAGGCGTTTTTATCAAAAGGGGAGTGCTGCGAGCAGCTTCAATATTTGCATGCATGAATATGAATGCAGTTAAACAATTGAAAAGGGAAAGAGGAGAAAATGAAAATACTCCTCTAATATGTAATTATATTACATTACACTAGCTTTAGTTTAACATTCATTTACACAGGGCACTGGGCCCTGAGTCAAGATTTGGCTGAAAATTGAACCAGTCTTCCATGCTGCTAGGCAAAATTACAGACTGCTTACTGTACTGTAGCTTTGGGTAGCACCACATTTGGTTTATTCCCCTTAAACTAGATCTACTGGCATATACAGTATGTTAAAATTTTATGTTAAATTTAAATAATGATAAACAGTACTATGGTAAAAAATTAAATAATAAAAGTTAACATGCAGGGCCATAAAAATATCACAATCCTAAAATAATTAAATACAGAAAAAAAGGAACGTCATGATCATAAAGGGAACATGTAGATCATAATATAAGGTGTCACAGCAAAAGTGAATTGATGCAAAGCATTAATCAGTTTGCTGTTCCTTTTAAAATTACCTGCCAAGTCATCCTTCTTTGTGACATCACACTGTGTAAAGAATGCTTTCCCTTTGCCAAAATTAGACTCAAACAGCTTCTGAACTTCTTCACCATCACTGCTGCTAATGTCTAATATTTCAACCTGTAAGATATGAAGGGCGTGCTTATATGCATGTGTCCATGGCAGGTGAATTATCGCTCACCTAAAATATAAGGCAGGCAATTTTTGGCTATGTGCTAGAGAGTCAAGTGCCATCCACAAAATTTAATTTATACCAAATCTCGATCATGCCACTGATTCAAATCTCAGGAATTATGGGGTCAAACAATTGATAGATTCCTGAAAACAAACTTAGAGATCGTCCCTAAACATTTTTGGAACTTATTACTATGCATGATTTTTTCCCTTTTTTGTGTACAGTGTATGTAGTTAAGTGATTCAATGCGATCGGTTGTGATGGGTCCTCCTGTTATATTGAAACTGAAGTACAACCTTTTTAATATAAAGGAGTTTCGTCTCAAGGAGTTTTGTCTTCTCCATGTCCATAAAAATAAAAGTTCTTCTTCTTCATCAGGTGTTAAAACTAAAAGGGCATTAAGAGCTTTTCAGTACACTATAGCTACAAAGGGGGAAGAAGAAAGGCTTTGGGTATGGGGTACTCTGGGTTTTAAAAGGGTAGGGATGACTGTCTGAAAAGTCCCCAAAATACCCTAAAAACACCAGGCATAAAAATTTTCCACCCTTAAAAATAGCTCTTGATCCTAATATTATTACCCTAAAAATACTGTACCAATAAGTAGATAATTGAAATTATTGAAAGCTGCAGGAGTGTTTTCCTGGGTATAAGTAGCTAGTGGGTCAGTGCTAAGTTAAGCCCGCTTGTGTTGCACTGAACTGAACATGGTATGCAGTAAGAAAAGCATGTTTGGTAAACCTTGGACTGCTCAAGCATGCCACCAGCTTTGCATTTTTCAACCCTAAAAAAACCAGGCTCTTGGTTTAACACAGAAATTCTTTTTTCTTTTTGCATAATGAACTATGGGTGAGTAAGGAAATTGAGCCTAAGTTCTATTTTAGCCTCGCGTGCTGTGACATCTTCAGTTTTGTGACTGCTGTACAATCGCAGTTCCTATAGCTAGGGCTAGAGCGATCAACACACATTAAGGGTCCATTTTTACATGAACCCGGATTTGAGGTCGCCAACCAAGGTCGTGAAAAAGTTTTGTTTAAATGGACCCAGGTTGCCTTCTGTTAACCCAACCCAGGTTGGCTTACAGCCTGACCTGGGTTGGCAACTGCCTGATGTTGACCTGGGTCAACTTGTGCTTTCACTCATTGAAAGTCTCATTTTGATATTTTTGCAAGTATTTTGGAAGAAAATGGCAAACAGAAGGCAAGTTGTTGTGATGTTGTCTGTGATACTTTGTTTTTGTATGATTTGGCTCAGTTCCATGTAGTTTGTATTGTTAACCTTAATATAACCTTAATTGTTCCTTAAGAGATTGTTACTGTCGTGTTAGCCCAAAGTAAAGCAAAAGTTGATGTTGACCAGGTCGGCCAGAACAAGACTTCGAAAGTTTGTTTTTCCTTCGACTACGCAAACATCTTCAGAACTTGAAGCCATATTGACGAAGCAAAATAACAGGTAGGAAAATTTTATTTCAAAACATTTTTTATGCATGCTCAATGTAACAAGTGTGAAGATTCTAACCTGGGTTCAAACTCACCTTCACTTTACATGGGCCCGGGTCAAGTGAACCTGTGTTTACATGGAAAAAAATTGTCAAAATCCAACCCGCCGAGGCGGGTCAACCCAGGTGTCGAAACGGGCTACCCGGCAAGAAGGGTTGACCCGGGTTGGCGACCTGACCTGGGTTGAAAGCCAACCCGTGTTCATGTAAACGGACCCTAATACTTTCAAGAACAATGTTCTTGGCAAATGTTTTGAAACTAAAAGTAAACTATCTCACACATTATTGAACAAAATTGTCAAAAATGTAGTCTTCTGTCTTGTAAAAACAACAATAAAACAGTGAATTATTATAGCCAATGGGACGTGTATGTACGTGATTTTACTTAAATAATTATGATCGAAGAAGCGATAGTTATATACATCGCTAAAATTATCTCGGTATCACATTGATACACAAATTCTTCACAAGCTATCATACAACATTATTTCCGTGTACAAAGAATTTCAGATTAACGATTGGTAATCTATATTACTTACTGCAGCCGCGCCTCGCTCTAAAAGCGCCGAACAGAAGGCCTTTCCGATCCCCTTTGCTGCCCCAGTAACAAGCGAAACAGACCCTTTGATTTTCATGATGTAGTTGTTGTTCTTAGCGAATGTACTGTCCCCTCCTTCGAAGCTTCGGAATTCTGTACAGACAGTATGACAAAAAGGCTGTCATATATAAATTTGTAATTAATAACTCTTAATGACTTGATTGGCGGAATGAGACAAAGACTTTTGGATTAGAGATAATTTGTGCGAAACACAGTTCATATTAAACATGCAGTATACTGCATGTACTTATGTAGATAGAACATTTAGTACGTAAAACAATCATCCCAAAGACACATCCGTAATTATATATGTTATAGATCTCAGTCTTCAATCCCGGGGGGGGGGGGTACTCCCTATATTGGGATGGTAGGTATGACCGTCCTATTTTTAGGGGTTAAATTGTCAGTCCGGTATTTTTTCTAAGGGGTTGTAAAAAGAAATCCGATGTTAAACCAAGAGCCTGGTATTTTTAGGGTTTAAAAACGCCAAGCTATGGGACTGCTTGCAGTCTTGTGAATTAGCAAACGTGCGTACTGATTTAAGAAGTTTTAAAGCTAACGTTCTACTACCCCCCGGGGGGGTATTCCATATATTGGGATAGTGGGTATGACCGTCGTATTTTTTAGGAAAGTTTCAGCTTTCAATTGGTATTTTTAGGTAATTTTAAAACCGAGAGGTATTTTTAATGGTAGAAAATTTTTATCCCCTGGTATTTTTTAGGGTATTCTGGGGACTTTTCCGACGGTCATCCATACCCTTTTGACCCCGAAGTATCCCCTCCCCCCACCTTGGCTTTTAGTTTGAGAATCTTAACGTTTAGGACTGTATATAACTGCATACACGAAGTGTTCGTAGATTTAGCAAAGAAACAGAAAATGGCGCCGATAAAACTAAAAGACAGCAATTTTGAGCAGCTTGTGACAGAACTTATCAGTACTTGCACGCCTTTTAAGGTTTGTTTAACGGGAGCGTTTTGTATGTTGTTTTGCTCAGTTGCTGCTAACGTTAGCTCTCGTTTTGTCTTCAGAAATCGTCGCGAAACTTTACGTTGTCGACACAATTTGCTTTGTCAAATTTTAGGTAAGTATGCATCAGCATGTTACAATAAGTACAGGTTCTTGAATTAGTAACAATTTGAATTTAGTTGGTCAGAAGATATCGCTGCTAGTTTTTTCTGGTGAATTCCTTGACCTTGTGGCTCGGTAAACATTTACTTTAAGTACTATAGTCACCTCCATTTCGGGGGATAAAGGAAAGCCAATCTCTAACAACTTTTATGAATAAGCTAAAGAATTACAAAATTGACAGTTATTCAAGCTTCGTTTGATTTCATTACTTTCCTACATTAAATGCGACCGTTTGTCCTCAACTTTAATACTACCTCATGAAAATCAAATCTAGAATCTACAGGATGTCCTCTAGATTTAATAGACTCGACTATTAGGATATCCCGTACTCATCTCATTTATTAAATTATTATTGTTACTTTTTCTTTTTGTTTGTACGTACTTTATAACTCCAACTTTTTCTACTTATGTTTAATGTTTGCTTTTGCAACTCAATTGACTTGACTTCATTTTAGTTATATTAATGGTAAGACATTTTTTCTGCATCTGTTGTAATTAGATAGTTATTATAAATATATTATCAATTTATGTTACATACATAATTATCATTAACGAGTACAAACAATAAAAAAAATGAAACTGGATAGTTACCCCCGAAGATGAAGTGGAGGTGAATAGTGATGTCTATTGCTAGGCACTGACACGTGCACTGAGGGGAATAACTGTTTTAGTATTAAACTACAAGGTGAATAGCACTCTTTAAAAATAGTTAATTTTAAAAAAATTCAAAACAATTCACCAATTGAGGTGAAAAACTTCTTTGACTTTGTATGTCTGCCATCTTGTTGCCAACGTGTAAAATTTCTTGAGGCACTTGTTCAGTTCACCTAGAGTCATTTCCCAATTGCAGTGTTATAACTCAATTCCTTTTTTTTGTTCGAACCATGCTGCAAAAAATAATATGTTTGCTTTTGTTAAAATTTTCAATTTTCTTCGTATTTACATGGCCCTGAATGGATAGAAAAGTTTGTAAAAAAACTTATTAAAATGTTGATAGCCAAATGGTTAGCAATAGAAAAAACTGTGCTGTTTATATTTAGCAAAGAAATATTACCATTAAACACTGAAACTCTAAAATTTGTTACTTCTTTGTGTTTGTGGGGTTCCTTCTGCATTTATTTTAAAAATTTATTCTTCCGAAACTGAAGCAGCAATGGAAGCCATTTTTCACAGAAGAGTGACAGAGGTGAATAAATGAACTGTTATCAGACAATAATATACTGAGCTTATTCGAGAGACCATCAACTATGTAACTACAGTTAGAAAATGGCACTCATCAAGATTTCTCAGACCATATCTGTGATCAAAGTTACCTATTATACAAAAGGGGAGAAGCAATCCCTAGATTTTTTAAAAGAGCAATAAGAAAGAAAAAGAACTTAATATAATTATCTAGGGAAAACTGTGGCAATTGCTCAAGATTTGTGTAGTTCCTGATTGCAATTGGCTGGTGTTTTGATGCTATTTTATTTTGATAATGATTTTAGCTATCAGTAGTGGTTTTATAACCATTATGAAAGCACTGCTAATAGCTATGTGGGTAATGGGGCGGGGGAGGGATGGGGGGATAGTGACCCATTGTAATTGGAAGTTGCACAGTAATTATCACTAGATTTAAGTTATGTATGTTAAATGTATTTATACATTTCATCTATTATAAATGCATTGATAATGTTATTATGTAATTTTATATGTAATATTCTTTTAATTATGCTTGTTAATCTGTTTTTAGTTATAGTGTCCCCAGTTACCAGTTTACTTGAAAACTGCTAGAAATTAATTTTTCTTTTTATCTGACACTCAAATAAATTTCATTATTCTTATTATTATATTATGAGATGATGCAAGTGGTTGAATTTTAAAATCTCTTAATCCATTTGAACATTTTGAGTTAGAACATTGTACTCAAACACCATTACTACACTAGTCAGTTTTGTCTTGAAGTATAAATATTAGTCTAAAATATCACCATACATTGCTTACCTCTAGGTTTCATAAGTTCTTGGATGTGGATAGCCGTAAAATTGAAAGATTAGTTGATGGGTAAGAAGAAAATTTATTAGATTGATATACAATGAAATCTATTTTCAGAATGGACCAAAATAAGTTATACTTGCTAGGCTAGGATTTTGCCACCGCTATACACATCATGTGTTTTGGCTTTTTTAAGGGACAATAGGATAAACTAATTAGCAAGAATATAGTGACCGTACTGTTGGCATTTAAACTTCAATGCACTTCTAGTGGTTTAGAAATACTACCATAATGATTATTATTACAATAATTATTCTCTTCAAACATTTCCTGATACAGTAAGTTTTTGTACTAGTTGAACATGTAGCATTACGTAACTTTTTAAAGGCCTTTTTGAAAGCATTGCCATATGATTTAACCCTTGCAACCCTGGCCTGTCTTTTAAGTAGCAAGTAACTTCTCCCCAGGGGCCCAATTCAATTTTTATTATCAGTGGTTTTCTGATGGAGGTAATTTAAGTCAACATTAAATCTATAATAAGACGTGCTCCTCCAGATTATGAGTTGCAAAAAATCTTGGTCAAACAATCTCAGCATAATTCACAGAACAAAGAAAATTCCTTCAAGCCAAAATTTCAGATCCAAAAAAGTCCTGCTGGGCCCCTTGGTCATAAGAAAGGTGGGTCGGGCCCTGGGATCTTCTTACAAAACTCATACACAACTGAATTTTTAGGCTAATGTAGATTCACCCATTCATTGTGTAAATAATTATGAATATTTTAAAAAGACTTTGTCCTGAATTTGAAAACGAAAGTCAAGATCTAGAATACACTAAAAGCTTGCAAAAACAGTCACTGTACGTGTGACCTTGCTCATAATGATAGTTAACACTTATCCTACATTCAATTGAGGTGGACAGTGGCTGAATATGTACTGAGTACCTAAGGTATAGACCAGTATAGACCAGCGAGGCAACTGGTCTAAAGAATTTTCTTTTAAAGCCAAAAGAAAGAATGATTGTTTAGAAAAAAAAACTTTTTTCATTGAATCACAGAAAGTGATGAGACTTGCGCACGAGCAGCTTAGTTTACAGCAAATGTAGAAATAAAGCTTACTAACCTTGAAATACTTTTAAACCAAATTTTTTGGCTTCTTGGAGTTTTGAGGAATGTCTTTTTCTGTAATTTTTTAAGTATAGTTACCCATAACAGACACAAAGTGACTTTTCTGTCTGCCCTTTTGTTTTAGCATTGATCATTATTATTGTTTCACACCTACTACTGTATATGTTAACCAATCAAATCATGCATGACTGAGCTGGTATATGTATTACTAACTAATGAAAACACCATCAAAAGGTGCTATCAGAACTGTTCTCAGCCATTGTGAACAAGGTTCAGCTGTAACAGTGGCAGTTGTACTGAAAGCTGGTGTATTCTTAACTTTTATTTTCAAATTCAGGACAAAGTTTAGTTATTCAAAAAGATAAAGGTAAAAGAGCAAAGGTCTTAACTTCTGGTTAAATGAAAAGAGTGGGGTTCACTAAAGGATAATCTAACAACTCACCCTTTGTCATGTTTAGGGCTAAAATAAATAAATAGGGTTAAGGCCGGGAGGCCACACCTCACTGCTTTTAGATGTTAAATTAATAAATGTGTTGTATAGACTTATCTTAATGTTAATACTGATCATGACAGTAACAGTGTTTTCAAAATAAGCCATCAGCTGTCACATCCTACAGCAATTCTGTAGTTTGTGAGGCCTACTTTTTTGTCTTTTCAAATAATTTATTTGTTTGAAAAAGAAAAACTCTAAGGCGGAGTGGATAATAAAAAGTTTGTAGTGACACCTACTTGTTCCTTTTCCAACGCCTACTTTCACATCTAGGGAAAACACTGTTTAAGTGCTCAATGAACTCAAGAACCTACATACAGGTTTATTATGCAAAGCATAAATTTTTGTAAGATGGAAGGGCTTGCTTTTGAATTCATTAGTCATGATTTGAGTAAAAAGAAATTAGGTTTTGTAGTTTTTGTGACAAAATATAAATTAAAGGTATATTTAGTTTTGTTGGCTAATGATTGTACATAGCAAAGAGATGGGTGGCAAATTTTCTACTGCCAGCCATTTCAAAATTTCAAGTTTATATAAATTTATTTTTTGAACTACATCTATAGGACTGGTATAACATGAAATAAGTCCCTTGCATTGTTGGTTCTAAAGGTGACATGATCTTGTTTATTCTATCTAGAATCTGCCAGAAATTCAGAATCCACAGTCAAGAGACAAAAGCAAAGGCTTTTAGAGATCTTTGTGATAAATTTTTGTCCCTGCCACTCAATGATGAAAGTGAAGACACAAAGGTATTTTTGTGTAATCTGCCACCCTAACAGATTAACTTACAGTACAAACAGAAACTTGTTATGGTTTGCCTTTGATCAGAAGCATTATGATAGTAATTGTACAATTTTTACAAGTTTTGTATTAATTTATAACTATTATTTCAGTTTTTGTTTATTTTCTTTCACTAATATTGATATTTTGTAAGCCAATAAACTGTGATTCAAGTAATTATTTAAAATTCTGTTTAAGGTAACAACAGATTCACGATTGGGACAATGTACTGTGAAATGTTTGGCCTTACTGTATTCTACATATATCAACAAGTTACTGTTCAAAATGAAGATAACGATTGCACTTTTTGTAACACATATTTACAAAGAAGCAATTGAACAACTACAGTATCAATGTTCTCCTGTGCATATACCTAAAACTGTTCTGGAAAGAAGTTATCAAATAGTTTAAAGAATTTAACTTAATTTTACAGTATAAAAAATATACAGTATAAAATTATGAACAACTATCTTGTTTTGTATCTTTAAAGATTGTAAACACTTGGAACTAATCATTTATGTAATTGTTATAAAAAGCAAGTAATGTATACATACAAACAGATTTGAAAAGGTATAATTATTACAATTAATTAATGGTATAAAATTGTAAGTTGGTTGCAAGTTTTACAACTAGAAAACTATTTTTTTTTGTTTTTTCCTTATTATGGAAAACTCATTTAATAAAAAGAAAAGGTTAAAATATAAAAACAATTGACTATGATTCAAAATAATATCAAAATAAGTTTGCTGATCTAACCCTTGTTTGTAGTGGCCTGTTTTAAACTTGCTTCCATTTGGCTAAACTACTTGCAGACTGAAGTGCACTACAGCCTGTTAGCTACAATGCTTGACCTCTCTAACTCCCCTGTCCAGTCTGAGTACAACCCAAGAAAGGCGGTTGAGACTGATGAAGGTTCGTGCAATACTAGTGATACTGCCTCAGAGTTAAGTCTGATTTCTTCTACCTATACTAGCTAGCACTGTCTGTACTTTCAAGAGTGGTTTTGTAGTTGATATTGAGAAACCTGACCTTGGATGACAAACTCAGTAATTGTTTACATGTTATATAATTATAATTCAACAAACACTTATTAACACCTAGGAGCACATAACATAAATTCTTGTTTACATGGTATTTAATGACAACAAAAGTACCAGGTACAAAATCTGCTTTCATCTGGATTGTGTGCTCAGTTCTTTGAGTCCCCCACTAGAAGATGATACCACAAAAGGTGAAAAAAGTCTTGTAAACAACAATGGTTTTCTAGCCAGTCAAGGCCAGCATATGATAATTTTGTTATACAGATACAGAGGAGTTTGACTGGCAGGGCTACTTGTTGGGGGATGCAGAAGAAGAGCTTATTGGTATTCCACAGGAAGACAGGGACCAGTGGGTAAGTTCTTCAGTCCTTAAAGTGAAAGGGATTGTTTATGATGGAAGGAAGGTAAGCAATACTGTCATTTGTCTTATGGTCATTTTCCATAGTGGTCCATGAATGCTGGTATTCATTTTGCCGACCCCAGAAGGTCGGAAAGGTGAGTGGTTTTTACCAGGAAATTTAAGATGGTCGCCCAAATATCCAATGCTCGACCAGGTGAGGAATCGAACTGGGTACCACAGGATTGGGAGGCAGAGATCTTACCACAGCCCCAACCCTTCCACTTACAAATGTGATGTTGTGACTCTTACGGCAGTATTAGTTTACATCAGTCGATGATGTATGTAGACTGGATGACCACCTGTCTTTATACTCATCAGTGGATCATGTACGCAGTCTTCTTTGACTTGATTGGCAAGTCAATTAAAGCCAGCTGCCATTAGGTTTTCAAATTGCAGAAATCCAAGATTCAGGAATCTCAATGCCCCTAGCGCTGTCAGTGTCGTTGAGATGTACTGTACAGCCTGATCCGAAAGGCCTCTTGGACTTGTCGAACACGCTGCCAATGTTGGTCATGATCATTGTTTTGTTTTCCTTCCTCACAATGGAATAAGTGTTGTTTTATTATTCTTCAATCAGTACGGCAAGATCGTGGGCATCAGTAGTTTTACATCCCTGCTGTTCAGTCAATAAAAGTCTTCGACTTCCCTTGGCCTTGGAACTAATCCATCTATGGAAAATGCCTGAAATTTGTTATTGGAGCTGCCGTGCAGAAGTGATTTTCTGCAAGAGCATCCAAAGTCGTTCAGCAAAACTAGTAATCTGGTATTTATGTTTAAAAAGTGCAGAACTTTAAAATGCTAAGTTTTTTGCTGACATATTGGAGTTTATAGTGAGCCAGTTTTTCACATACAGCAAAGACTGGACACAGTTGGGACGTTCTTCTTCTATAAGGCTTTTGCCATTGGGTGAGTTCTTTTACAGGAAAACTGGATTAAATCTGAGTCATTGAGCGAGTTTCTTCCAAGAAAAACTAGAGTCAAAAAGACAACAGAAGGAATAAACATAAGGTTTGATGGCCTTTTCTCCACAAAAAGAGTAGATTTATTGGGGAAATTTATCAAAGAAAGACTGGAATCAGTAGATGAGTTCTTGCACAGAAAGGTTTGTTCATCAATAAAAATATTACTGCCAGACAGTGAATGAACTATTTCACACAAAGGGAAAGCAAAGCCTAGCTCCCACCGAGGTAGTGGACTTCGAGTTTTCTATTAATTACTAAGGACTCTTGAAAGTTTCTCTACGACTTATTTGAGATCTTTGTTAGAATGTAATATAATTATGTGTACAGAAAGAGCAGAGTCGTTGGACAAGTTGTTTCACAGTAATAAGAGAATAAATGATTGACTTGCAAGCCCAACAAAAAGACTTTAAGTAATGATGATTTTTTCTCTTTGGGGCTCAGTAGATATTCTGCCACTATCCACCCCAATTGAAATAGAATTAGTGTTAACTATCACTCTACTAGTAGGATAACTATCAGTCTTACTATTGATTCTAATCAGTCTGTTAGTAAAATAACTATCTTTCTATTGGTTAATATCAGTCTTTTTGTAGGATATAAACTATCAGATATATACTCGTTACTATCAGTCTACTAGTAAGGCAACTCTGCTATTGGTTCGATCATTCTATACAGTGACTACAATACAATACATTTTATTCACATTTTCAATTTTTACAGAATAAGAAAAAAACATATACTTAGGTCAAGTATTGTATAAAGTAATTAAAGCAAGTAAAACTAAATAAATATGACAATCTAGTAAAAGGCTAGTGTCTAAATAAACAAAAGGTTTTCTAGTTAGACACTAGTCTGGTTATGTAACAAGGTTTAGATAGGCATGAAAATGAACCAATTCATAACATACAACGAAACTGAAATAAAATAAATGTTTGGTATATACCAGCAGGCAACTGTTCCTTTCAAGAAAAATAAAGATTTTTAAGAAAAAAAACACTTTTGTTACTTGAATCACTTAGGATGGCAAGACTAACGCGTGAGCAGCCTAACATAAATAATTATTATGTAACAAATATGTTTTGACAGTTTGTCAACTGCACAATGTTGTAAATGGTGTAAAACAGTGAAATTCTTTAGGCTGTTTTAGATTTCTCATGTTTTCAGAGCAAACTTTTTCAGTATCATGATCCCAAATGGACATGAAGCAACTACTTCCATCTGCCATTTTGTTTGGGTGTCATTATCTACTATTTCAGAGGTAAATGTTGTCTCATATATAGCTACTACTTCTAAACCCATCAAATCAAGTGTACCCGAGCTGGTACATACTAATAACCAACAGACTGTTAGTTATCCTACTGGTAGATTGATATAATTATTATTCAATAGACTGATAGTTATCCTGCCTGTAGACTGATAGTATTCAATAGACTGATAGTTATCCTACTGGTAGACTGATAGTAATCAATAGACTGATAGTTATCCTGCTTGTAGACTGATTAGAATCAATAGACTCATAGCTACCCTACTTGTAGACTCAGAACACCTGAAATTTGAACACGTAAGTTTGACAACTCTCATTCTTGGCCTCAGTCCCGCATGTGCTGCAATATGCGCGCAGCAGCTTGGCAAGCTCTGGCTTTTTATCCAGAATTTTTTTAAGAAAAGCCTGTTTCTCACTGTTTCGCTGGTTGGATATAGAATTATGCTAAAATAGTTATTTACCTCTGTTTTGGTGAAGGCCAAGGATATTCACCTCCACGTTGGTGAATAATTACTAAATAGACTGATAGTTATTCTACCTGTGTACTGGAGTCATTAAGTAAGTTTAAATTAAAGCCACTAGGGAATTTCTGTCTCATAAAAACCAAAGTTAGTTGTCAAATTATTTCACAGTTAGGACTAGAACCACTGAGTTCGTCCTGCAGAAAAACCTTTTGGATTAATAAGCATGAGTCATTACATCATTGCCACAAAAATGATTTATCTGTGAGAAAGAGAAGACAATTAAAGGTGCTAAATAGGTTGAACTTCGGAAGGAAGTTAATGAGTTTGAGAACAGAATGGCGGAATCTGAGGAGTACGTTTTGCCACAAAAAGGGCAGCTACTGTAATTGTTAGAATTTCTATAATGAAAAGCCTTTAGGCGACTTGTTCTACAGAAATGTCAGGGAATTGTTTCTAGGACAGTTAGAACCACGGATGCATTATTTGCCAAAGACAAAAAGATGGTGCATCAATACATAGCGCCTTCTCCACGTGAATGAGTTCAGAGCGATCCTTGCATGCTGGTGCTTACTTTATCGACCCCGAATGGACGAAAAGGTCACCCAAATGCTTTTGAAACCCTGGACCAGGCCGAGAATCGAACTTGGGACCTTAACGAAGTGCTCAGAGATCTTACCATTGCACCAATCAATCTGCTAAACACCCTTTATAATGGTAACCATTCTGGCTAGTAACAGCCGATCTTTCTACCAGGTTGGTATTCGGACCGTGGGGGGAGCTTAGGGTTTCTATGCAGGGATCTTACTACAGCACCAACCTACCTGCTATGTGACTGAGGCCAGAATTTCTGGATGAGTTTTTTACACAGAGACTGGAGCCATCAGAGATGTCATTCAATAGGGAATACTATTGCGATGTAGAAATAACAGTTAAGACGATCCAAGTTGGTGAAATCGTTTACAATACAAACACACTCTAGTATATTATACTCGTTTGGTCTGAAAGGGTTCGTTTTGAGACTAATCAGATGGTAAGTGCAAAATTTAAAGTTAGAATCGTGTATAAAATTAAAAAAAGCTGTTGGTTTGGATCATAACAATAAAGAAACGCTTTCTTGGCTGCAGATCGAAAACGTACATGTTATTTATTTCCTAACAGAGACTTGTTGTCTACTATTTTGATAACCTTAAATTAGAAGTAGTAAAATTAACTTTGTTTTAAACAGCAAACTTGAGTGTCAAACTCAAAATAGCTTGTAGGTCTTACTGGGTCTAACGTTCAATGGGTAAAACTTATACCACTTTTCTTTTTTTTCTTCTCATGACATTCTGCAGGCCTGGTCTGATGATGATGAGGTTAGTGTACTGGTGTTGTACGTTGTACAATACCTTAATACATTCACTGTACAACCAGGGGTTTTAACAACCCTTAAGGCCCGTTTGAACGGATGCAACTTCACCCAACATTGTTGGACACAACATGTTGGGCAGTGGTGGGAGCACATGTGTTCAAACGGAGTCAAAATCATCTAACATGTTGGATAGTTACCAGTGTTTTTCCCACCAAAAGCTGTTATAATCTTGGCAGAAATTAAAGACTCTTGCTAAACTAAGATTTAGGATTACGGCTAGTATAATAACATTGCCGAACAACGCATAAAAATGATAAATAAACAACCAAACAATTCGAAATTTAGCTTACTTTAATGTCATCTTTTCCACAAACTGTACAAAGCAATGTTAAACTGCTAGCCAAAAATAACACTTAACAGCTCTTTCATTTTGGAATCAAGTTACATGCAGTTCGGGCAAAGTAATCTTGACTGACACTGCTGCGAAAATAATACCTAGTCTTTTAAAATTATGACTACTTACGAAACACTCTACCACACGGCTGATAAAATAATATCCTACAATGGCAAAACTGTATTTCCTAAATACCTTATTTTGTTTGATGTCAGTGCAGTATACAGGAGCCTGCGAATTTTTTCCATTGTTTTTGACAGGAAGAAGCGGATGCCAATGAAGGAGACTCAGGCATAGGTGTGAGTCAGGATCCTACTGTAAGTTCGCACCACAGTGGCGAACGACTTTGTGAACATGTCGATACACTGGCACAACATACAGAGCAGGTAAATTCTCAAACTCATTCCCATGCTCTTCTCTGTTCTTCCATCGAGAGGACCATGGGAACGGAGTTGGTGAGGTTCTTGAACTGGTATTCATTCTATCTGGCAGTGGCAGATTTGGGCCATTGAAGCAATTTATAATCGAAATCTTGAAAAAGAATCATCCGTTCGTTCTCCTTTGACCAGAAGGAAGAAGTCAAGCGTGCACTGCGCGCTTTGACGGAGCCTCGTTTTTATCGTAAAACTCTAAGCACAAAGACGTTTTACACTTCAATAATTTTCAGTGCTAAAAGGAACGACCTCTGGACAAAATTCTTAAAACAGTAGCTTTCGGCTGTCTTACTACAGCCTTTATCAACCAAAACATCCCCAGCATCATCATTGTTTTGTAAGTAAAATAAGTTAAAAATTGACTCCTTGGGCAACAGAAAAGCTTTAATTTAGTTGTTCACAACTAAACGGTTACAAAAGCACCTGTAGAACTCTCCGTTGAAGTAAATCTGGGCGATTAAGCTTAAACGGAATTCTATCAAGTGAAAGAAATCAGTGAACTCCTCTGAGACATATTTGAATAAACTACCTTGGTGGCACCTTGGATAACTGCCTTTCCTCAAATAATCGCCTCTCGCAAAAAATCGCCTCCCCCAAATAATCGCCCCTTTTGTTGTGAATGTGTACATCATTAGTTTTTATCCAGTGAGTATCTTGTACACTTTTAGAGGTTGTTATTGTCGACTTCGTGTGAAAGTCAAAGTTGCCAAACTTTGTTTGAACACTGAGCTTCTAACTTTTTGATTGATAGAACTTCTTGATGTATGTACGTTGTAAGGCAATTGAAATGAATGACCAGGTAGCTGATACACTAATCCATCACAGCTAGGTTATCCCAGCTGGTACAATGGAACAGCTGAGACAATTTAAGCAGGGCTCATAGGGTCATCAAAAAAACCCAATGTCCCTAAAGTATTTAGGCCAACAATGTTTTAAACAACCGCGTTCAGTGACTGTAGGCCCTAAAAAGTCCTAAAAACAGCTATTGTAACAGAAAACTATAAGTTTATGTAACTATATCAGTGTTTATTTGTGGTTTTTCTCAAAGATTTGTTAAAAACAAAACATACAAATGTCTTGATTCACTGTGCAACACTTGTGTTTGTTCGATCTTAAGATCCCTGTAAATGAGAGATTGTTTCCTATTTAAAATCAGGAACTAGCAATCCTGTTTGGGCTTCCCGCATGTCAGTTGACTCTTCAGTAGCCTCAAGGCTTTTGTCAATAAGTTCGTACAACTTATAAGGGTATAATTATGTCGAAGAGTTCTTAAGATCAGCAAAACACGGTCCTGAAAAATCTTAGAAAATTCCTAAAATTTCAAATTAATTAATCTCTACTAACCCTGTTTTCAACTTCTAAAGCTGTCGAGGGTATGGTCATCTAACTTCTCCTTACATGTAGTCCATGCAAAACAGGTTTTAAAACCTGTAATGAGAAAAGTTCATGCAAAACAGGTTTTAAAATCTGTAAACTCGTCAAGAAAACAACATAGAAAACAAAAGATGAAAGAAAAAATTCTCCCAACTTGGTAAGAGAAAAATTAAGCTCTTGTTTTGAGAAATCAGGAGAACGCTGAAAGGGTTACACCGTGAAAAGGTTATGTTTTGAACACCATTATCTTATAGTTAGAGTATCGTTAAACTCCACATTTGCAAAACGTTTTTGCCGTAAGCAACTCCAAGTAGTAATGTTTTGTAATATTACCTTCTGACAGACAAACTGTGCTTGGATTGAGGAGCGCATTGTTCCTCAGTATTGGAATCAACGATCAGCCAATCAGAGCACGAGTGATCAAGGCGAGCACTGTAGCCTGGCCAGTGATTGGTAAGATCAATAGATATAACCCAGAAGTTTGTGTCTTATGTTCTATATTCTACGAAGTTTTGAAGTGCTTTGACTTAAACAAGGACCCGCGCCATTAAAGGGGTGCCACATCCCACATCTGAAAACTTCTAAGTTTCAAATTTAAACCAAGCAAGAAATTTCCTTGAATATGTTATGGTATAAAAAAGGCAAGCAACGTTTGTATCACTTCGTTCTTCGTTTTCAAACCGACTATAAATGTTCACCCATTAGCAAAACGCGTGTTTCGTCGTAGTTCACGAATTGTGCCTGCGTTTTTTTACCACCACAGTGTTTTGTTATAATTTTCCTCTGTTTGAAACAGAAGTCAACAAAAATGTATGAAAATGAAGTAGTTAATTTTTCGGCAGTTAGTTATGAGGTTACTTTTAGTTTTTAGTTTATCTGACAACAAAAGCCAGAGCAAGAAGACTCTCAACGTAGAAGTATGAGTGACTACGTTCTTTTGAAGTCAAAATCTATGCTCCCAGTGCAAGTTTACATTCTGATGTAATTTTATGTAATTATTTCTAATATATATTTTAAACTAACATGAACCTAGTGATATTTTCTGAAGTACATATTTGTTAAAAAAATACATTAGATATAGATAATTAACTATTTATACAGTTTTATTCTTACTAAATTATGCCACAAGGGACCTGTGAAGATCAAAGGAACTAAAGTGTAAATATAGATACGCTAAAATTAGTGTAACTGCGCAATTCAAATGAAGTGAACAAACAAACAAAAGAATACAAAGAAAATAGAAAATAAACTTCAGTCGCGTTAAAAGTGTATAACTGCGGGTGTCAAAAACGGTAAACAAGCAAAGCGTCAGCTTCTCAGTAGTTTTGAATGCGGTCAGTAAGAGTTCAGAAAAAGAACTGTGTTCATTTACGCAATTTGTTTCTGTGATGAAGTGAAATGATTCAAGAAAAAGTTGCTCTCACGTCTCTCAAGAATAGTGGCATAGAGCGGACGATATGCATGGTGTCTAATGGCAGATTCCCGGCTAGTCGCGCGTGCTTGATCGTGCCGCGCAAATTCCATCTGCGTTTGCTCTCGCCCACGTAGGTGAACTAGCAATCTCGGCATATGACTTTATGAACGATTCCAGGAGCCCGTTCTCCCTTCCAGACCGTCATTTGGAGCCCTCTGCGTGATACTAGTGATCACTGCCGTGACACTATAGTTTTTAGGCACGGAGAGAGCACGGAGGCAAAAGCTTTTTCGTCCCCGTGCTCGCTAACAAATTTTCTCCGTACCCTGTCAATCACGTTTCCGTGGCCTTTGTTTTCTTGTCAATTATTGGTCGGCGCTGATTTTAACATCTTGCTCATTTCACGGTGTTTTTTGGTGGCTTTTGTCTTTGTGCAAAAACGTAAAAACTTTTCATGGCAAAGTTTCTTGATCCCAAAATTTTAGATTCTGAAAATTATCTAAACACAATGTTAACTTTAGTAAGTTGCATAGATTAAATTTTCCGCGCGCAACTCTATTAAAGTCCCTAAAAGTTGTAAATAAACTATAGCCGTCATGTTGACATCTTCTGAACCAATATTAAAAAAGGAATGCCCTGACTCGGAAGACTAGGCTCTAGTGAGAGAGATCTTCATTTTACTGACTGTCGAATTTACTGAAGTTTTGCTCAAATGTTTACTTTCAAGTTATACATGTATGTCTTTTTGATCCGACAACGATTATGAATTTTTAGGTTACACTGAACTTGTTTTCTTGAAACTAAAATTGCTGTTCTTAGTTTTTATGTACGTTTTATTTTCTAACTGAGAACTGCTTGCTCCGTTACAGTTCGAAATGAAGCCAGACGAGTTTTAAAAGTAAAAAATAACTTTTCGAGAACTTTTTAAACGTTTCGATGCTATTGCTTACAACCTACTATCTATAATTATTTGCCGAATTGGTGCCTTTAGAGTCTTAGAATCAAAAACAATTTTTTGCAATTTTTTAAAAAAGCACAGCTATTTAATGTTACGTCAGTCACTCATTAGTGAAAACCACAAAGAAAAAAGGAGGAAAAGGCACGGAGAAACAGAGTTTCGCCATGTTAAATAATGGTCGAACCAAAAGTGGTTAGTTCTTTCGGTTCAACTCAAAAACTTGAAATTGCTGCAACTTCATGGTTATTCAGTGAGTAGTTTGTGAGCACTCCTTATTCACGTGGGGCTGAACGATTTTAGCGTCTCAAGGTAGAAAATGAGAGAAGCAAACGTCAAAATACATTTCGTATTTTCGGATTTTATTCGACCCTTTTCAAATTTCCACACTAATCCTTTTGCTGATCTGAAATATTTTTCAAATACCACTCATTTAAACATAAAAGTTTCGTGGTTCTTGCTTCATGATTCGTTTTCCGAGGGTGAACAAAAAAAAAACAGCAAATGTTATGCTTAAAAACAACGTTAAATTATTTCGAATATCTCTTCTCTTTATCGACCAAAGACTTTCAAAGTTTGTCAGAATGTAGAAGCCATTAAAAATTTGAATTACTGAAAATTCATTCTTGAAATATTGAATTTTGGTCGAGATATTAGAAACTTAATCCGCGAAAAAACGTGTTTTCGAATTGATCACCAGCATCGTGCGCAGGGCCTTGGTTTTATGAAA
Source organism: Hydrozoanthus tunicans (assembly GCA_026413305.1). Lineage (NCBI taxonomy): Eukaryota > Metazoa > Cnidaria > Anthozoa > Zoantharia > Hydrozoanthidae > Hydrozoanthus > Hydrozoanthus tunicans. The sequence continues at coordinate 19,548 of JAOBAT010128409.1, forward strand.
ATTGTGGTCAGTGTCGCTGCGATCTGAATATGGGCCCAACAATGTATGCCCTCGCCTTGGACATAGGGCAGGAAGACTATCCCTCATTGAGTGACCCAACTGCGTAGGGGCAGTAGCATCTTGTTTGGGCTCATAAGGCCACTACAGAGCGTTTGTGTTTAGCAGGATGGTGTGAACTGAGTTGCAGAACTTGTCCGTGTGGGTGGCTTTTTGATATACCCGTAGAACGGGTTGGCCGCCAGTGTCAGATGAGACGGAGATGCTTGTGTCCAGGAAATGGGATGGAAACTGTGAGGCTCGTTCCACTGTGAACTGCATGTTTTTATCGATGGAATTTATATGGTTATGTTTTTCAGGTCAGTAGATCTTACGCAGGCAATAGAATCATCAGCATACCTGCAGCCCACAAAGACGAAACAAGTGGTCGAGGTCGAGATTGGTTGTTTCCTATCATTTGTTGTTGACCCAAAGCTTTTCGTCCACGACTCGCAGTGCTAATTGGACTGGCATTGAGGTAATTAGAAAAACAACATCAAACGAAATGATTTCCTCGTCAGGTCCTAGTGTCTGTGACTGGATTAATTTGCTCTCTTGGAATTCCGTTGAGCTCTTTACCGAGTACGCATTGGAACGTACAGGTTTAAGCATATTAACCAAATGCCGGGCAACTTGATTGGTTAGGTGAACTCACAGCGCTGTTGAATATTTAAAGTGACCCTCCACGGGAATACTGGTAAAAAGGTGATGACACGGGCACGCGTGCATTGCACCGCACATAAGCAAAACAATGAGTTGCACGGTAGCCTTTGTTTAGCACGACTGTTTAGCTAAAGTTCCATTTTACCCCGTCATGCACTTGATTTTGTGAATGTTGAACTGGCTTCTTTGAACCGATTTTGTAGATACGAAAAAATATTATGAGAATCTATGAGTCGAAATAGCTCTCATGATGAACAGTGAGCAGGTTTTGCTTCAAGAATCAGTCAAGCCGTGATGATCTACACATCTATGAAAGTTATGAAGCACTCGTTTGCAATCAGCCGGTAGCTGTCGCTGTCATTCTTGAGTCGATTCATAGCACAGCGTTCCACACAGGAAATGTTGCACTTTTCTTGGTAGTTTTGAGTTCTTTACAATGTAGCAAATATCCACCCTGAGTCCCTGTTTAAGCTAGGGTGGTATCTTGGCTATGCAGCTTGCTTTACAGAAATAAAAATTTCTTTTTCCAGAGCTTTCTTCCATGTAATGGCAATTTCATGCCTTTTGGAGCTGGCAGATTTTTGCTGGAGGAGTTAATAACCCATTTATTTTTGATATTTTCTTAGTTTGTGTCGTCATCAGGGCATTTCAACTTCCATTGTGTCGCTCACAGGCATTTGTTTTGTTTCGTCGACGGGTTTCCGCAATTGCGCTAAACAGTGTGTTGCACTCTTTGCTTGCAACTGCGTCTTTTATTTGGTCCTGGTCGGTTTTGATGACCGCTGTAATCTTCCTTAGTTTCTTGTGACATACACTTATCATTACCGATTGGCTTCTCTGGTTTCGCCTTTGTATTCTTTTGTTTGTTTGTTCATCTCATTTGCATTGCGCAGTTACACTAAATTTAGCTGGTCTGTATTTAGATTTTAGTTCCTTTTTTCTGCATAGTATATTTCAACTCGCCAGTGTTGATACAGATCGCAGATTTGACCGAAAATTTTTCCTTCACATTTTTATTATATCAGATTTACATTCATTTAAGAATTTTTTTAACATGATTTCAACTAATCGCCCTACGTACAACATACTGAGTGCTAAGAGTGATATTGTCTCTTACAACTGGAGGTTAAAACTATACTAAAATATGCACGTTCTCATTTTAAACTTTTGGGAGCCTTTGTTTCACGCGAGAACTTGCTCGAGCCTTGAGATTGAAGTACGAGTAGAGTGGTCACTAACTTTTTTAAAATTGCTCAAAACCTTTGACTAAACAAAAAAAGGCTTTCATGAATATTCCAAATTGTAGGTCTGTACAATCGTACACAAAACAGAATAACAAAGAATACAGTTTGCTTCACATAATACTCTGTGCACAGAGGCCTTGAAGATTCTCCTCTTCCACGATTGGGCAAGTTTTGTCTCTAGGAGAAAATGTTGAATACTGCAAATGACCTTAACTCCAGTATTCAGTATTTCTCAAACTTTTTATGCCACCAGGGAAACGTACATGAGGCAAAATGATCCAATTTACCATCACGATAAAAGGGTGACCATCACTGAGACCCAGATTGTCAGAGAAACAATTTGGTTAGTAAAGTTTGCTAATAAAGGGTTTGAAACTTCGTTTCTGAATATTTACTCAAAATCGTTTTATAAACATTGAATGCTATTTATATGTATGGGGTTTTGATATGTCTCTATGCTTTTTTTCTTCTTCTTTACTGTGTCATTGTTTTGTGATTTTGTTTAAAAATTTCAGCAAATATAACAATAGTTTTATTTTCAATCCTGTCAGTAGTATAGAGTGAGAAGAATTAGCTTTACTTTTGGGGTGTATGTGTAATTCATCTTAGAAAGACGTCTTCTAATTAAATGCCGAATAAGAAATAGAGGGTTCTTTTTTTTTTGTAAATGGCTTTCCCAAACCTTATTTAAATCGATTGTACCATCTTGTGTAAGTGGCTTTCCCAAATTTTATTGTGATCAACTGCACCATCTTCTGTAATTGGCTTTCCCAACCTTTATTTTGATTGATTGCACCATCTTGTGTAAGTTGCTTTCCCGAACTTTGTTTTGATTGATTGCACCATCTTGTGTAAGTTGCTTTCTCAAAATTTATTTTGATCAATTGCATCATCGTGTGCAAATGGCATTCCCAAACTTTAATTTGATCGATTGTACCAACTTGTGCAATGTTTGAATGTGAGAACTAATGAAGTTAGCGAAGCCGAGCAAAGTTGACATTTTAGCAGTGACAGCAAAGTCAAACTTCGCAAGGAGAGCTTGTAACAAAGTATAGTAAAGGTTATAAAGCTAGCGAAGCCAGGCAGCGTTGACTTCAAGCGAAATTTCCATATAATCATTCGGATCATTCCAAAATAGGCTTTACTCATTTTTTATTCAGCATTTTAAGTTATGCGTGAGTCATTATTGCTCCTCAAAAATAAGGCCAGCCATTGGAGCTATATTGTTGATCCTTTGCTTTTTTTAGAATTTTATTACCATTTTAGTTGTGAACACGTTTGTCGTTCGTCAAATATCTTCTATTCAGCTTAGTATGTTATTTTATGCTAGTGTGTTACTGACATCTGTGTGCGGCACAGTGGTTGAGCAGTGAGAGTGGTTGACTCATAATCCTTGGGTCGCAAGTTTTAGCCCCAGTCAGACCTCTGTGTTGTGCCCTTGAACAAGACACTTAACCCAGCCTTTTTAGTGTTAGTGCCATCTCTTGCTGGGGCTAACCTTATAAGTATCCTTTCCTTGGGTTGGGGGGAGGGCAGTCAAAGATATTAAGACTGAGACTCTCATCTGAGTCAAAAGATCTCATCTGCTTTGCGCTACGGAAACCGGGTTGGAAAAATTCCGTTACTACAGAGTTAAGTCCCAAGCTGGTAACCCCCAATCGTTCAAGGGTAGCCAAAATCAGAATAGAGATTTTATTAGGCTTTCAGTAGACCAATTATGAACTGTTACGGGCCTGTAGACTGGAGCACGTAAGTGTTTCCGAAAATCGTAAAATAGCCATCGTCATCTTTTGTGTGTTTACAGGATACTTTCCGGAGCTCTGGATTCTTTTGTGTACTGTTATGACTGCCACTCAGGAACTATTACAATAAGGGAAGACATTCAAGTGTCCCACCTTACCCCTGTGAGTACACTGAAATACCTAGTACTTTTGGTTTATTATGTTACTAATATGTTCATTTTGGAGCTACGAACTAATGGTGACAGTGAAGGTGAATTTACTGGCAGTGGTGCTGAAGGTGAAGGCAGTGATGTTGATTACAAACTAATGGTGAAAATGAGGTGATGGTAACGATATTGTAGTTAGTATAATAGTAGCGGGGGCGAAGTTGGTGGCAGTGGTGTTAATTGTTAACCAATGGTGGAAATGAGGGTGATGGTAACACATATTGTAGCGAGAATATAAATGGTAGTGGTTAAGTTGTGGTGGCAGTGGTAGAAAGAGTTTTTGCATTTGTATTGATGGCGATTGTAGGGTTTGTCTAGCATTGGTTGTTTGGATATGGAACACTCAGGGGCCGGTTGTTCGATAAGCTTATTAACTTAAAACCAGGATTAGCTCTTAACAAAACCTATTGGCTGTCGTGGTAATAATCGTCTTTTGAACAACTGGCCCAGGTCTCCCTTTTCTCCTCATTCAGCAACCAAACTACTAAGCTCTCATATTGAGCTTACACCTTTTATAACCTCATGATAGGATGCTCTGTCTCTCATAATAGGGTGATCTGTCTCACTATAGGATGCTCTGTCTCTCGTTAGGATGCTGTCTCATAACAGGATGCTCTGTCCCTCATATTAGGATGCTCTGTCTCTCATATTAGGGTACTCTGTCTCTCATATTAGGGTGCTCTGTCTCTCATATTAGACTTATCTATTTCTTAAACAGGATGCACTTACTGGTTGTTTGAAGAAATTTGCAGCCGTTGCAGAACAAGTGCTTAAACTTGAAACGTTTGTTAGTTCAGTGCTGGATTATGGTTTTGGCCAAATCACATCTGGTAAATCTCAAGTCCACTTTGGAAGAAGAACACAGACATTCCGAGCATTTGCGACTTCAATTTTTCTTTACCTTAATGTACGTACACCCTTGGTAACAAAAGTGATTACACCAAAGTAACAAAAAATAATGATGATAATAATAATAATAGTATTAAAAGTAATATCAATAATCGTTATTTGGTCCAAATCACACATGCGAACACATCAGAGGTCCACTTTGGAAGAAGAATACAGACGCTCCGAGCACTTGTAACTTCAGTTCTACTTTACCTTATTGAACGTACACTTTTAGAAATAAAATAATAATGAATAATAATAAAACAAAATAATATGGTAATAACACGGTTAAAAGTAATAACAATAATGATAACAATTATAACGAAAATAATAGTAATAATAATAAGAATAAGAAGAAGAACAATAACAGTAGTAATAACAAGAGTAATGGTTTAACGTGATTTTCTTCTACCGTACGTCTGTGTTGACTAAATGAAAGGACCTTAATAATCAACCGAGTCAAGACTCTTGAAAGAAAAAAGTTCCAGCTATACTAAGTTGTATCGAAGTTAAATTAAATTCCTTAGACGTGATGCAACTAACTTGCTATCTATTTGCCTTGTCCCTCGGGAAATCACAGTAAAGTAAAGTGGCCCAAAGCTCGCCAAATAAAACAAGTTTGGCAACTGAACAAGTCATCATTACGGTGTTGTTTTTGCACAGGTTTGTAGTCAGCACCATTGCCTGGATAACAAGATAAAACAGTAAAACAAACGCTCTACTGTTAGAGAAAAATCTGTTCAAATTTCGGGGTTGTGGGTCGATCTTGATTTTAGCTTCATTTACGTCGGTAAAAGAAAATTCAGAGTGTAGCTTTTAGACTAACACTTGCTCCTTGAAACTGTTTACATTAGATATGTTCTTGTCGCTATGCTTCTGGTTTTTCATGTAAGTGTTGATTCTCGTTGTAACCACCAACACACTGTGTAAATATTAACCTTAACAAATACAGTCGGTTTGTTGAAATCGTACATTATAAATTGCTTTAGTAACGTATCATTTTCTCAGGAATATAAAACCGAACTTTCAAGAAGTGAGAAGGACATCATAGATAAAAGTAAGTGGCTGCACAAACGCAGAATATTTTGCGTCCCAGAGGGGCCTACTCACATATTTGATGAAAAGGGGGTCCGAAAGAGGCTCGTATTTTATACCTAAAACGATTTCTACTTCAGAATTTGTCTACCCAAAAAATTCCTACTTCTTTTAGGATACCCAATAAATTGCGCTTTTGTTACTGTTTGTTTGAGTTAAAGAAAAATACAATATCCGAAGAAAACTCTTGCGTTTTCCTTTTTATTTGCGACCCAAAACAAACCTGGCGTCTTCCATAGACCCCCAAACACCCCTTTCGCCACAATTTCTGACCCTCTCCCCCCTGTTATCAAAATGTGTGAGTAAGGCCCCTTTTTTGCGTATCATGATGAAGTGAAGCGTTAGCTGCTGAAAAACCTTGCATGTGAAAGACGGCCAAGCCAACAACCTGTCTAAAATGTTATGTATTATTGTTACCATTATTACTGTTGGTCATAATTCCGCCTCGTTAAATTTTTAATTTTTCGCAGTTTTAATTCAGTTTTAACTCTGAAGATGATCTGTTAAGATCGAAAACGTTAAGTTTTAAAAATCACAAATACTATTTTTTACCTATTTCACTATAAAAATTATTACTGTTGTTGTTGTTATTATAAGTATTATTATTATTATTATTATTATTATTATTATTGTTACTATCATTATGGTAGTATTGTCAACATTTTTGTAGTCTTATAAGGCGTTAAAGACCATATGACACGAAATCAGTTTTTCAATCTTCAAAAAGTATACTATAAAAAACATTGGTTTGTCAAGTTTGAGAAACATACGATGAAAGTACGCAAAGACACGGCGTGTAGAACTTGTAATTTTTCCCACTAAAAGTGTCCCCTCCAAAAGACCAACAATGTGACGTAAAGGTCACGTGCGTCTCATCTCAGTCCATCCAAAATCGGCTTTAAAACATCTGTAACTAACTCTAACAGTTGTGGATGGTTTAAAATTGACTTATCTGTTTACTTTGTGGCACCGTATTAGATGGACTGAGTTGATGACCTGTTACGTCACACTGTTGGTCTTTTGAAGGGGACACTTTTAGCGGGAAAAATTCAAAACTCTACACGCCGTACCTTGGCGTATTTTCATTATATGTTTCTTAAATTTGGCAAAACAATGTTTTTTATAGTACACTCTTTGAAAATTGAAAAACAGGTTTCGTGTCATATGCTCTTTAACGCGTAATCAATGCTATAAATCTACTTTTAATTATTGAAAAAAAAAATCTAGATAAAAAAAAAGATGTTAAACGGAACAAGTCCAATAAAAACCTTACTTATTAAAAACTATATAGAATTAAGGTAAATTTCTGCAGAAAATTTTTTTAACAAACCGATGGTATCGTTTTTTTTCTTTTCTTCTAAGGGGGAATGGAAAGATTGATAATGCATTTGTTTGGTAATGAAGAAATACACTGCTTGCACTAATAGCAATTGCTTTTGTTTTTTATTGTTTGTTGTTTTAGACTGTTCAGTCACTTTAGTGGTCTTGTCAGACAAACTGCAAGAGCGCTTTTCAGAGGTGAGTACAACAAATTTTACAGCTTCGCATTTGTATACAGCACTGACTAAGTTTCTCTTTTTGATCCAACACTACATTAACTGTTCTCCTTTTTAACATTTCGGATCATAAACTGGCAGCCACACAACACTGAAACATCTTTTAGTAAATGTTAGTGAAAATCACAAACCAATCACTTTTTTCAATCATTTGTTCAGATTTCAGTTTTACACAGAATATTTCTAAGTGTGACCCAAGATGAAACAGAAACAGACCACTCTCAGGTAAAAAATCTTTTCCTTGTATTTAATGATTTCTAAGCTCTTTCAAACCTTTCACATAGGAGAAGATCTATCTGAATTGCTTGATGACTTGATTTATTTTTTAAAAACTCCGAAATACGAAAGATTTAAATCTTTGTTACAGATAAGATTTATGCTATTTGGGAGAATATATAAATGCATCAGCTGTCAAGTTTGGAACAAAAAGGAATAAGATTGTTTGTAGAAAGAACCAAGAGTAGCTTGACTTTATCCCAGGCGAATGAGAGAGTGGTAGAACTTTATAAGTTTGCTTATTTGACATAATAAAGCACGGATAGTTTATGCAAAACTTTTTTTTGCTTTTTGCGTTAGCAGAATCTTCTAAATACTACAAGTATATTGCTATTGCTTTAGCTATTAATTCATTCTCATATTTAGTGAGTAGGTTAGTTGTAAGAAGTTTTGTTATTAAAGTAAACATGTAAAGAGCTGCGTTATGGGTGAGCGCAGTTTCTTATTTTTAAAAGTTCCAATATATCAATTTATAAATTATGTGTAAGAGCTTTTCACAGCTGGTCAGAGGATGATGGGTTCAAATACCGTTTGAGACTCGGGTTTCTCTTTTTGTTTTAAGCTTTGTTAACATTTGTTGCTCATTTATACACTTTTCCGAATACTTGTGTTGTTTTTCTTAGGCGACAGCCAAGCTTCTGAATGTTTTATACCAGAACATTGTCAGACACGATGAAAAAGGGGAGTGTGGTAGATTAAAGGTACTGTACTGTTCTCGTTTTCACTAAACGTTTAACCTGCTTAGCTGGTGATCTTCGCTGCCATCAAGTTTGTTCATCATCCATAGCAACTTTATCGTTCTTGATAAAGCTCACATATGCCATAAGATAAAGTTTGACTGAAAAACTTGTTGAGCAACTAAAAAGAGGAAATACAACCCGCAAAAATTATTAGAAACAATTAAGACTGCTATATTTTGTTTGTATCTCCTATTTATGATAATAAGGAAGCTATCACGTAAATGAATACAGAACGTGGAACAACTGAGTAGATTTTGCCAATTGACTGGCTATTTGAAGAGATGATGCTCAACAATTTTAAAGCCCTCGATTGTTGAAATCTATAACTGTCACTCATGGCATTGTCACTTTTGTGTTAGGTGACTTACATCACTATCGTGTGGTTACCTTATTCTTAAATAATGCAATAAAACAACTTCACTCTAATTTGTTTTTGGGGACAATTTCACCCGCACGTGGTCATTCTTGCATTGAGCAACTTCACACTAATAGGGCTGACTTCATTCTCGCATGAATTGATTTCAATGCTATAATATAAAACGACTGCACTGTTTCCCATCTAAATTGGTGACCTCATCATATCGGTTCACCTCCACGCACTCAAGTTGTGGACTCCTTTTTTTGGAACATGAGTCTAGATTCGTTTTAATGATACGTGGGATGTCTTTTATAAACTTGTCAGGAAAATAACTTATGTCATTTACTAACTAACGCCTAGGTTAACCTACTCTTGAAGATATTTCTGGAGACTATTCGGCCGTTGCTAGATTTCGTCGACAGCTGGATAACACTTGGGATTCTTCAGGATCCATGCCAGGAGTTTTTTCTGCAAAGGTAAGAAACTTTTTACTTGTTGTTTTCAGTGAAACTGGCTTCCCAGTACAATGGCCTTTGTTCTCCTTTTGTATTCTCCATGAATTTAAAGTTTCTACAGGGCTTTATGTTTAACCCTAAGAGCATTTTTTAGGCTTTTAAAAGAATTAGAAAAATATTGCCGGGTATCTAGAGTCTTATTTACTTTAAAATATTACTGTTGTAGGAATTCATCGATTGCTGTCGACAGTCTTGCATTTTGGAACAATGGAACTAAAGTCAGGGGTGACCCAGGTTAATGAGCCTATCAGTGATCATAGAGAGAGAATCGTAAAGTGTGGTTTGTTACAAACGAATACTTGACTATTGTAAAACAAATTTCAAATTCCGCGGAAAGACTTCCAATTTCAAGTTGCTTGTACCAGTTTTTTGTGCAAGTTCGACGGTTATGGGTCTCTTTTGCTTAGTGGGTAAAGTTTGTAATTTGTAATCAGAGAATCATTTCCTGTAGTTCAGTGAGTTTAGCGCCTCAACAATGACAAGAGGCTTGTGGGTCCCTATGGCTTAGTGGGTAATGATTCTGGAGCAGACCTTCACTCAGGGTCTTAATATAATTGAGGAGAATGTGCTGCACTTGCAGACGATTCGTCTTTCACATCCTTTTTGACACGAGGTTTAAACCGAGGACCTTTAGAGACCTTATAGTTCGGTTGTAAAACCCTTTTTTATTCTACCAGCCAAGAGAAGTGAAGCTAAATAAGCATATTATTGTTGGAGGGTCAGCACTGTAAAGTATTTTCCGGATCTTTATACATGGTTCACATCAAACAAACGTTTTTAGTTAAAGGACTCTGTCTTTGATTAATTTTATTGGCTCTATGAGGTCCCCTGACACTGAGCCTACGGCCTATTATTAACCACCAATGACTCATAGTCTTTTATCTACAATGAGTTGAGGCTTATTATTAAACTGGATGGCACCTTTTTCATCTAGACGCACAAACAGGGACTACCCACACATCTTTCCCGAGATTCCTTGAAGAAACCCTTGGCGAGGTAAATTGAAATATTAAAATAAGAATATAAATCTAAATGGTAAAATGTTTTAATGATAAATAACAAATCCTGTAAAGTAAAAAAACGTTTTCGAACAACTTGACCATCAGTTGTATATAGCCCCCATTTTGGGGGAGCAAGTGGGGCACACGTAGAAAAGAATTACCATCAAGGATTGGGTTTTAAAAATATTAATTTCTTCTTACAGTTATCTTGTGTTTCTTTGCTTGCCTTGAGTTGCATAAGTTCTAAGACTTGCTATAGTATTCTTAAAACTTTTTTTACAATTTCTAAAGTTTTCGATTGGGAATAACTGCTTGGCCTTGCCAGCTTTATATCGTCATCCAAGAAAAAAGTAGAAACATGATGCCATGGTTCAAAACAATACTTTCATACACGAACCAGTCACGACAACCCAAAACCGTTTCTGTTTTGCATAATTAGTGCCTTTAGCGCTATGACATCATGCCGGAGATAATTTATGCGTGCACCCACCTTGCATCCCCAAAATGAGAGTTACTCTGCTCACCCTATACTACTACCATCTTCGGTGTAAAGATGCGGATCAATTCAGGATAGAATATTGGTAAAGTATATAATTAAGAAATGGTCAATTAGTTTCAAGCTTGTTTCAACTGAAACACAAGGAGAAACTTCAAACATATAGTTACTGGATTTTGATAAATTTATGGGAACACTTAGAATTGAACGTTTTGTAAGTTTAAAAGATTGTCCAGAAAAAATTTTAGTTGCTACTATAAACTGAAAAGTACAATTGAACCTTAAATTGAAAAGGAGAAAAATTGAATTTGCGTAACTTACAGTTACAGTTTGTGCGAAACAGATACCATGCCAGTTCATTGTGATTATGGGTGTATTACGTCAAAGCATTTTTTAGCCTCATGCCTTGATCAGAAAAGATTAATGATTAAAAGATTTGCTTGTAAACATTGCTTCTCCTCAAATCGGTTTAGGTGATATTCTTTATCAGGAATACCTACTTACTTTGTCAATACATAAATAATATGGAGGAAGTTAACAATAAAACTTTGGCATACAGTTGTTTCATGGGTCAGCCCTGTGTTTTGTTTACAAGTGCGATTTCGCATGATGTATTTTTTACCCAAAATTGTTAACCGAGTAAGTTTTCCTTTGTGCAGATTATTGTTACCGGCAAGTCGGTAGAGCTAGTCCAGGGTCTCACAGAGGTATGTAACCGTCATAGTTTGAAAGTTCAGAGAACTCGGTCGATACCACGTTCAGTGTATACTGCTGACTGACACCATGTTCAGAATATACTTTTGACGACTTTGACACTTTATTTATTGTGTGTTTTCCAGTGACTCTTTGGGTAAGGAAAAGTCATAAACAATAATGGTTTATTTATTAATCATCAGTCATGGCAAATGATTGATGATAAGAAGTTTAAAAGATAAATAATTTACAGGAACAGTAGTTTGATAAAAGTTGAAAAATAGAACTTACTGTTTAAAAAGCTTTGATGGTATAAATGTTTATTTAAGATGAACGAGTTGTGGGGAGGGTAAAACGGGAAGGACAACGCAGGAAAGTAAGACGGCTTTTTGTGTCGCGACGCAAAGAGGGAAATAGAATCATAAAACGGAGATTTTCCAACGCAGGAAGAAAAATATTAGGAAGTGTTCACTTACTATGTTTTTGCTTAAGTATATTTTGTATCAAAGAAACCAAGATTATATGTGTTACATGTCATTAATTGTGTTGCAGACTGCAGATCTGATCTTGCTTCAAAAAAGCCGTAAGTTTAAAATATACTGTGATAACGACTTTATTGTGTTACCTGGGGTGACTAGCACAAACCATTACATTGTATCAACCAGCAGAGTTGCACATATTGCTAATGATATCGAGACAGCCGGTAAAATGGCAACAAGGTCTCGTGGATCAGAAAGAACTAAGCTTGTGCCTGAGTGTTAGCAGCTGTCGACAGCTGTTTCCGGCCTTGCTGGGCCTCGTCAGATAAACAGGCTCGAAATCCCACAGAAAGATATCAACAGTAATGTCAGCGTTGCGCTTGTGGGATCTGCCTGGTGATGTAAAATCAGCAGAGCTGTACGCACGTGCTTATGGTATGGAAACAGTCCGAGTAGCAAGACCAACTAAGATCTCACGGCTCAGTGTTAGTTCCTTCTGACCCGTGAGGCCTTTGTGCCATTTTACTGACTGTCTCCGTGTCATTAGCACATATGAAAACTTCTGATTTTTCATCACCAGCCAGATTCCATAAGTGCAACGTTAACTCCAGCTAAAAGCCTTTTTCTAACTAAGTGGTCCATTAGGCCGGCGCCGGTTTATGTAATGTTAAATGGATGAGAGTCTTTGAACCCCTAGGACAGGACAATAATCCATATCAGGTAAGTCCCCCAGCATAAGCAGGTACTCACTTAAACCGCTGAGTCGACTGGAACAAGTCGGGTAAAGTGCCTTGCTCAAAGACTCAACACAGTGTTCTAACCGGGGCTAGAACTTGCGACCATAGTATTACATTAGCACTAAATCTGTATTAAAGTCCCTCTCAAGCTAATTTTTTTACGTTCCAGATGAAAAGTAGAACCCTTTAATAATAGTAATTTTCGAAAGCAAAACCTTTTCTCACCGTTCCTGTTACATTTTTTAGACTTGAAGGGTGCAATGATGACGTAGCAGGAAGCATGAAGCAGAGACGATCTTTTTTATCTAAAAAAATCAATTCTGGCTACAATAGTGACAGTTTTAACTTTGATTAATGAATTATTCCCTTGAAAGTGTTCAAAACAAAAATTTTACGACATTTATTAAGAGAAATGACATTTTTTAAACAAAAACCACATAACTCACTGCTGCTACGTCACAGGTTACCAGTCCCCGGCAAGCTCGGTCAAAATTTACTTTCCAAGCTTTTTTTGGTTAAAAAGCATTTTTAGATGTAGAAGTTTTCTTTGATTATTCGAATTTTGAGTTCACAGATGACAACAGTTTTAATCCAACGAGTAAAAAAAATAAGCTTGATAGGAACTTTAACAAAAGCTCTTAAATTGTTCTTCCAATTTCAGCAATGTCGCTGTATGATGAGTTTGTGAGCCAGTTCCTCTCTGCAATGGAGGTTGATCGTGCAGAATGTAAGTACCTCAGTATCCCCGCTCTGTTGGAATTAGCTTATTCAATCCTAAAGTTGCGAAGTTGGAAGAGTCTGTAATCAGCAAAGTTCTTAACCTTCTTTAAAGTTTCATCTTTGAGTGCTAGAAGTATCTCTCATTTAAGTGAGCAAAGCGAACGAGTCAGTGATCTTTTCAGCACGAGAAGATAAAATTCGTATCCCCTGGTTTTTTTTTTATAGATAACAAAATTTCTGCATAAAACACCACGGCAGCGTGAATGCAGCTACGGCGATGGACGATGTAGTTAAGACCGAAAGCCTAATTTGTCATTAAGTTGTGTCTGCGCTTCAAAATCTTTTAAGATAAAAATGTGTTTTTTTGGTAGTTGTTCCAATCAGTACAGATGAACCTTCGTACTATTATATACAACATTCTTTTCTCGGCAGTTTCGCAGCAAGATGCTATTTCAGGTAGCACTGCACTCGATTCTTGTCCCGTGATTGACGCCCAGCAAGCTTCGTCAGTCATTACAAATGTAGAAGATCCAATGTTAAGATCGTGTCTTGCAACCTACTGTTCCCTTGGTTTGCCCTCTTCACGATATTCGTAAGTCCACTTATACACTGTTTTTATTTGGCAGATGTCAAATTTTTGTAGGGGTCACTTTTTACCAGCTGTCAAGTTCCTTTTTTTCAGATATATCGTAGAAAAAGTGTGCCTAGAGTACACACTCCACGTTTCATTAGAATGAAATAGCATAGCCAAGTCAATACAAGCAGAAGGCATGTTATTGATTTAAAAACCTAACGAACCTACTGGGCAACACTCCCTCGTCCAACCAATGAAACTGTGAAACGGACACGATAATTAAGGAAGGATATGGTTCTTATCAACACATGTTCGAAACCTTATCTCAAACGCGTTTTTGTTTCAGACCCAGACTGGAAAGAAGTTTGAAAATCGATGGTAGGACCATTTAAAGTTCCTATGATAAGTAAAAGATTACTTGACTGCTAAGAGATTGCCATTAGATAAACGCAAATCCGAAATTTAATGGAGTAACGGTGTAAAGTCCTGAAGATATAGTTATTTGAAGTCATCAATTTTCGTTCTGATTTTATGGTCAGCCAAAAACTTTGTTTATCAAATGGCTTTTGGCTTTGTGAAGTCAAGCGCTTGGAAAACCATCATGTTGACTATGAACGACAGTGAATCGACTTCAACAAATAAGCAAGAGGAAAAGTAAGTATACTGCTGCACAGGTTTTCCCAACAACTTCAGCTGCCAAAATAATTCCTATACTTTTTGGATAACAATGATACTTTTCCCCAAACCCAGTTTCTGTTCTCATTCGACTCCTGGCTTCCGTTATTAAAGAAACAAAATCGAAGACAAAAAAATTTTTTTAAGAATGGTGTAACTTCGCGACTGCTTATCGAAACTCCATTTAACTTCGTGTTTGTAGTTATCAAATCGCAATCTTTGAGCTGGAAAAAATTCAGTTTCTTGTCTTTAGCTTGTTCGAAGTTAAACAGTTTATGTTCTCCTTTAAACAGTGATAACTCTCAGCCCTAATGTTGGTGGTTTTATTTTGTAAACCTATTTTCGACCTAAACTTGGTTATTTGAGTTCATGATTTGCGTTAGGACTTCTTGCGACAACGATTCTTTTCATTTGTGCATGTTTGCTTTCGTAACAAGTCCAACTAGGTTCACTTCTTCTACTTTGGTTGTGTTTGATGCTTACAAGCAGTTAATTTGGAACATGAGCATAACAAGTTGCCAATAAAAGGTTAAAATGTGTAAGCAAAGTTAAAATCTTACACGAACGTTTTTGACTAACACTGTCATAGATGTATAAAATTTGCAGGAAAACAACAAGTAGGAGTAGTTAAGATTTTTTCGTCAAAGGTTTTCCAACATACTTTCGTAGGGAATGGGTCTGCGTGGAAAAGGGGAACAAATCTCTTTCCCGCTAGGAAGTCGGGGTTAGGTTTTTAAAACATACTAGGACCATAGTACTCCCATTTTCTATCAATCGCATTTGCCGAAAGGAATGATTTCAAAACAACTGTGAGTTATCACATTGAATATTATTTGGCTTCGGCTTATTCATTTTTTAAAAAGGTAAACATTTGCTTTTTTGGCCCTAATTTAGGTTTGAAACCAGTATTTGAACCGTTTGCACTGATATTTAAGAAAGTGTTGTTCCGCCAGATCGACAGCAGATACAAACAGGTAAACGTGCTGTTTTAAGTTCTCATGTCCGGATTGTAATTGAGTCACAAAGTTTAACAGAAATTGCCGAAGCAATGGATGCATGGCCAAAAAGAACGAGAATAGACTCTCTTTTTCTCTTTCTTCCCATTCTCCTTTCACTTCGGCTGCGCAAAGACTGACGAAGCGATTTGTGTGTTTAGTTTAAAGCATGTTTGGGCACGATGTTTTATATATAAAAACTTAGATTTCCCAACTGGTGTTGTTTTCGTGTATTTTTAAGCACGAGGAAGATTACTAGGCTGGATTATTGCACACATGCAGGGACAATTTTTTGTTCCAATGCTTTAACCCGAAGCACTCATTGATGAATGCTAGCTCATAGAAATTTGCCGGAGCTGGCCCCTGTATGCTTTGTTTTCCCAACCCCCACCCCCT
>JAOBAT010128410.1:0-12667 GCA_026413305.1 Hydrozoanthus tunicans
TTCGCCCTGGTCTTCGGTCTAATCACAGTCTCCTTCTCACAGTACCCAAAGTTTCATCTAGAGCTGGCAAGAGCACCTCTGACAGAGCTTTCTCCTTATCTGCTCCAAAACTTTGGAACTCGCTCCCTGAGGAGCTTAGAAACTGCAGTTCCGTAGGATCTTACAAAAAAAGACCGAAAACGTTCTTATTTAAAAAATATTTTTAATGCGTTTTTATTCATTTTCAATTTTAAGCTGTAATTCTCAGTTTCGTAATTCTCAGTGTCGTTTAAGATATCGGCACTTTAAAAACTTTATTATTATTATTATTATTATCAATATTATTAAGGTGAACTGTTAGGTTCACGAAATGAGACACTAGCTCTCACCGGACAAAGACAAAGTAAATGCGTGGTTTTCTTGTTTAATATAGGTCTTATATGGCCGATAAACGTTCTTTTTATTTTAAAATGACGGTGTTTGAAATTCTTGAGGCAAGTTTTTTGTTGTTTGCAAATGCCCGGGGGGCCGGGGCACTGCTAACTGCCAAATGCCCGGCCCCTAGGACTCATCTTCTATCAACTGTCCGGGTTTCGCCCAGGGGGGGATGCTCGCGTTTGAATTCACTCGCACATAAGCGCCGACCATAAAATTTTGCTGCAATTAAGATATTTCTTAGAAATGTTTCTTAATATTACGCAGTTTTTCTTTTTCATTCCTAGTCTCCATTTCAGTCCCTAATCCAATACCTAATGTAGAAGACAGTTTACACTTATTCCCGGAAGAGGAGGTGTACAGTGGATGAGTAATCCGAGTAAGAACTACTACTACTACTACTACTACTACTAATAATAATAATAATTAGCATTTATATAGCGCCTTTCCATAGGTACATGCTCAAAGCGCTTAACAACAGTTTACAGTTGACTGTGGTATTGAGGGTCTTAGACAGTCCGCTCTACACGGCTCATAACTATTTTCCTAAGAGTTGCCCTCAGTTCAGTAGAAGAGACAGACCACAACACCGGGATCAACCTACTCTTTGTCGACAAGTATTGTGGGTTCTTTTGAGTCTTGCCTACGGTTTAACGTCCTTATCCGAGAAGACGCGAAGGTCTAACCGTTTGCAGGTTTTAGAGCAAAGGCAGCACCTTCTCCTCAGTTATTTTAAAACCCTGAGTGAAGGTCCGGCACCGGGAATCGAACCCGGGACTCCAGCACGAAAGACTGGCGCCTTACCAACTAGGCTAACTGGGCAGGTCAATAGCAGTGGAATGCAGAAAGATGCTAACAGACCCTTTTCCAGTTCCAGGCACCGCTGATAAAAATAGACTGTCGGCGCACGTTCTCAGGGTAAACCTCGAATTGAACTAAAATGTTCACACATTCCAGGGAAAAAAGGTGTTAATCACAACTCAGTGTTGTGTTTTGTTTTAAAATTCAGCTCGACCCCTGCCGTTGAAATTTTTTCAATATTTAACTTCAGTTCGAGGCTATTGCGATATTATTAAATCGTTGACCTGATTGGCTAAACTTTAAAAATGGACCATATCTTTATAAATAAGCTAATCATTATTTCTTTCCAGTTCACTCATTCAATCCGAGTAAGAACTAGTAATAATAATAATAATAATAATAATAATAATAATAATAATTACAATTTATATAGCGCCTTTTCCATAGGTAGATAATCAAAGGCGCTCATTCAAGTATTTCTTGTTGCTATAGTTAAAGTGTATGTTAAGTGAAAAAAACCTTTGGATGAATTCGAGCTAAACTTGCGACTGTGATATATTCGGGGTAGATGAATAATCGGTCTTAGTTTGGCTCAAATTCATCTAAAGTTTTTGGCTGGCAGCAGATTTTCCAAAAATGCAAATTTACGGGAACACTTGTGACGTCATCAGTTGAAAACATTAAATGTATGTATCTAGATCTCGAGAACGATTCATGAAAGATTTTGACAAAATCTTTAAAACGTCACTAGCTATTCCTTATTTAGCAAGGTCTATCCAATGAAGTAAAGAAAATTTTCACTTTATAAAAAAAAAATTCCATGTTGGGAACATTGAAAATCAAAAGGTTTTTCTTTGCTTTTATTTTGGAGTCCTACCATTGGACAGATTAAGTAAAGAAAAAAAAAACATTTCATTGTAATAAATTTTCAATGCATTTTATTTTAATATTATGTTGTACACAGTTTGATTATTTCTCAGTATGAAAACTCAAACATTCTGGAGTGAAAAAAGCGAAATACTGCAGAACAATTAGATGCTGCCTAGTTCTTACTCAAAATGCACTGAACAGGTAGTCATAGCAAAAACAACATATTTTTATTTGCATTCCATAACAGTGTATCTTTACAGCGGTTTCCCCATATTTATAACTTTTAGTATTTTTCGTCAAAAATAACATTTCGTGTATATAGATTACTAGGTGTGGAACTCCCAGTGTACAAGGGGTTCAAGTTAGACATTAGTTACAAACAAATACTAACACCTTTTGTCAGATTCTAATTGGCCGTCTAGCAAATTTTTAAACACAATAAAAGGATAAATGTTGGCATTGCGATTAGGTATAACCAATCACTATGTAACCCAATCCCACCCCCACCCCCACCTAACCCCACCTCAACCCCCTTCGGAGGATATTTAAAAACTAAATGGTTGATCTAGGAAATTGACTTTTTTATGCGTGGTTAAGACAGTATTCACTGAATGATGATGAGCAAACCATATGAGTTCAAATTTGTTTCAAAACAGCAAAGTGGAAAAACACTTCTTCAAGCCATCGTGCAGACTCCTAATAACTTTCTGTGTTTATTAGTATTTATTCTTTACACTTTTAAGAATGCAAAATGAAGCACAAAAGTGGCCAACATTAGCAATCGCGCACAACCGGGACCTTCCATACATAGTTTATATTCAGTGTTTGTAAACTTGGTGAAAGGGTGAAAAAAAGGACTTTTTTAGCTACTTACACACTGACAGCTAAAAATAGAAACGTAATATGGCACGGCGCTTTTCCATTGAAATGTGGTTTCAACCGCATAGCATGACATTTTGTTGTTATCTGCTTATCTTTCACTTTAAAGCATTGAAATGTCAAACTAAACCAAAACAATGGCAAGCAATTAATAATTAAACACATGCTTTATAATCTTGATCATACTGATAGATTTAGCATGCAGCAGAGTAGCGTAAGACTAAACCATCCTGTTGACAGGAATGTTACGTATATACAGGTAGTTTTTTAAGCGTTATCAAGAATCGGCTTCACATCCTTTCGAATTGTGATAGTAAGTGATTCCACATCCCAAGAGTTTAAAAGTGATCGCCATATTGTGCGAAAAGCGCCCTGCTCAATGTAAAACAGAAAGATATCCAACGAATTAAGTAACTGTTATCAAAAGAATCAAATCTGTCAATGTCTAACCTCATTTTTGCATAGAACCTACCTTATTTTTAAGTGTAATGGATATAGACGGTAAAACAAAAAGAATCAAAAAGGTTTTTTATCCAAATATTTTGAAAACTTTTATTGAGCCCTCTATATTTTTGTTAACTTGTTGCTAGCATATCTAAAAGCAATTGCTCACTGCTTCCGATAACAGTTTTGATCCCGAGTTTCTTCACATCGCTCTTCCAGTGACAATACTTCATGATATACAAAGCATGGTTGCTGTCTTTTCGATTGAGTAAGTGAAAGTTGTGTTTTCCTCTCTCCTGTCGAGTGTGCAAAAAGCAAAGTTGTCTACTTTCATTGAAATCCTTAACTCATGAATTCGTTGAAACAATGACTACATACAAAGTCAATTTTGGCAAGCATAACTAACGATCAGCCTAAAGACTTCCAGCAGCAGACTCGACAACTAAGAACCTCTTGTTTATGTGAATTTGTCTCGGCAGGTAAAGTGTTAAGAAGACAGGTGCAGAGTTCTAAAAGATATAAAGCCCATTAGGCTGCGAAGCTGCTTCATTTGCATTTGACTTCCGTTCCCAAGGCCGAAAGCAGCTGGGCCTGTTGATACTTCGTTCTGGAGGAGATATTCCATTCGCTCTTTCCAGTGCAAGAATTAAAATTGTAAACAAGCCTTCCTTGACACTGGTAGAAACATTCGTTGTCAAGAAAACTATTTAGGGTTAAAAACTACTGCGTGAAGTCGACTTCTGTAGAAAGTTATGACAAGCAGGCACGAACTGCCTTGTTCTGAGGCTCAGCTTCAGAACGATGGCATCCAAATTCCCGTCGCAACTGAGAGCGAAAGCGATCCTGTGCGTGCGAAACGAGTGCGATGGTCTGTAGATCTTGAAGAAATATTCTACTTTGTCCCTCCTGATGGACTTGGAAAAAGACTTCAAAAAAGAATGAGAAAAATTAAGGAAAAAGCCAACGGCGCGATGAAAGAACGGCGCCAACAACTTTTCCCGGAATTGTCAGATGCTGGAACAACTCTGGAGAAAATTTTGGAAACCGGTTTTGAAATTTTTACCAAAAGAATGCAGTTTAGATCAAGAGCTTTGGACTTTGAAAGCATTCGTGGCGTGAGTGATAGGCAATGGGATCAGTTATTTGAACAGTACTCGAGTAAACAGTTTGTAAATGACACCGAGGAGTCAAATGACAGGATTAGCGATCAAGGAGTATCAACTGAAATCGGTTAGCTCTTAGAAACATAGGAACGGTATAAATTTTCACTCCCAATTGTTAGAATACGTTTAATGTTTGCTCCGTTGGTGAAAAGAGAAGAAGGCTAAAAGCTTCTACGGGCGGAAAAACAGTAAAATTACAGAAACGATGAGTAAGGTGCTTCGACGCAAGTTGGGTTTGACAGCAGCTCTAGTGTAAGACTGAACCAAGTTTTCACTAGCGATAACTGCCGGATGCTCTTGTTCCTTGCATATAGGAAGAAACTTTCAGAATTTTGGTTAATGATTATTGAATGACCGCATTGAGGAGGCAAATGGGAAGGAAAAACGGAGGTCATCTCAATCCTATTTCGAAAACTGACAGCAGCTTCAATATTTTTGGCTGATTAAAGCTTTCATTTCAAACAATTGCAATGATTTGCCTTTTGTCATATTAGTTTCCTGATAGCAGAACTTCTAAGTTTACATCGCAAATAAACGACAAAACCTTAGCTTTTGGTTGTATTGAAATCTGGAGAGCTCTGTGACATTTAATTGGAAATGTCTTTTCACATTTTGATAAACTCGCTGTCAGCATATGCTAAATGTATACGGAAATCATATATGTATACGCTGTTGAATTACGTTTTACCTGAGATGTTTCACATAATACTTCTTCGATAAAACCAATAATCAAAATTTAAGCTTATTTACAGCAGTTGTGTTTTGCTCTGTTAGGGCTTTTTGATGCCGATATTGCGAATAAAATCCGAAGGTTTTAATTATGTGGTGAGACTTTCTAATACTTTCCTGTATAATCTGATCTATCGCGTTAAACTTTTTTAAAATGAAAATTGCACATTTAGTTTAAAAAAATTGTGCAAAACTTAAGCATGAACAAGAAATGGCGTATGTGATGAGTTTTCATTGCGTGCGTTTAGGCTGTGTTCGGGAAGTATTTTTAGCATAATCTTTGTGTTTCAATAACTAAAAACAC
This sequence comes from Hydrozoanthus tunicans, assembly GCA_026413305.1. Lineage (NCBI taxonomy): Eukaryota > Metazoa > Cnidaria > Anthozoa > Zoantharia > Hydrozoanthidae > Hydrozoanthus > Hydrozoanthus tunicans. The sequence goes on from JAOBAT010128410.1 coordinate 5,605, forward strand.
AGGATGGAGCTTTCAAAAAATTAAGTCAAATTCAGTTTAAACAATAAATACTGAGTTTAATTTTTATCCAACCGGAGGCCAATTTCAACTACATTAAAAGACATTTCTAATCGAGCAGTCCATCTTCTTTACAAAAAAAAGTTAAATGTGTAAAAAAAATTTTTAAATATATTAATTTAGTCATTTTGACCATCTTCATTTGAATACCGAAAACATTTTGCTTGAACATTTTACATAACAAGCTATAAACACTCTAGCTTTGAAACCGTTGTTGAAATCTATAAAGTTACCTTTCATCAGTTTGTCAATAGTTTTTGAAAGATGGTTTTGATCGATAAATGTTAAATTTCGGCTAACAAATAGAATCTGACAGTTTTCGAGTTGATGTCTCTTAGGTCAAATTTCGACTTTTGAGAAATATCAGCAGGAGAGAATGCTGGATAGATTAGTTTATTTTCTTGTTGCTATCAACCAGTTTGTTTATTTGGAATTTTATAATCTATCCCGCCGAGAACACACGCTTCAACTTTACACGATCTATCCAACACCGCGCTTCACATTCAACCGGCTACTCACCTGAGCCACAGGGAGTACTATTAACATGCAAGCATTTTCTTTTTTTCATAAGAACATCTTATTTTTCTATCTGTGACTGAGTGTTCTTGAATATTTTGAGAATTTCAGCCTTGATAAATGTTCTCAAAATGGTCTTAAATATAATATATTGTTATCGTTGGATGTGCAGTTGTTGTTTTCCTATAAAAGTTAAAACGAGAAGCCACTCAATATTTGCCGTTACGCTGTATGCTATTTCGGCAACATCATAAATATTGTATTTGAATTGGAACATATAGTAACATCAAAAATGGACGGTGAAATAAGTCCTGGTGATATAAGCCTATGTATTATATTAAGTAAAAATACGTCGGCGGTGCAGTGGCCGAGCGGTTAGCGTGTTCGACTCGTAACCCTAAGGTCGCAAGTTCGAGCCCCGGCCAAACCACTGTGTTGTCCTTGAACAAGATACTTTATCTGACTTTGTTCCAGTCAACTCAGCTGTATAAACGAGTACCAGTTCTGCTGGGGACTAACCTGCGATAGATTAGTGTTCTGTCCTCATTTGTCAATCGTTACTTGTGAACTGCAAAAATGGTATAAAAAAGGGGTGTGCCCGTGTTAACTTTTCTGATATGATCGATACAAATACCCCCTTCAGGGCTATTTTTCTGTTATTGCAAGCTTGAAATTAAAACTATAGATTCCTCATGTGGCCGACCAAGATAACATCGAGGAGCGTAAGGGAAATAAAGTAAGATAATGTAAAGAGTTCTTCTGAATTAGGAGAATGATTTTCTTGTGGTTCTCAGCAAAAAATGTTTTGGTAACGAGGCATTTTCGTGTGCTTTTGTTGTTACTACGTTTCCAGTACCTAAAAAAACAGTGTATTCTTGTCTATGTTTTTTATATTTTTCCACACTTGCAACACTCAGGTTTCCTATTTTTTCTCTTCAGAGACTCCTGTTGAAATTTGATTGATTGAATATCCCATTTCCGCGGGGAGACTGGAACGAGTTAAATAAAAAGCCCCATATATTATGAAACTTTTTTGCATTCTTTTTTCTGATATGTCCTCGAGAGCTCAATGTTCACTAGAATATGACAAAAATGTATAAACATTTAAAACTTTCTAATAAGCGCAGTAAAGATGCGCAATGCAAAACTGGGGAATTACCTTAAACGCTAGGAATTGTGGGTATATGTACACTTCGCCATCTTTGTCTGAATGGTCAGTTACATTACAGGACTCGCTTCCTTAAGCCTCCTAAAAAAGGGGTTTTTAATTTCGTAACGGCACACAAACTTGCGCTTATAATTCTGATCAATACATTTCTTAGGCTCGTTTCAAACGCCATGCTTCAGTTGTGCTAAGCTAGATCGACTCCAGTAAAGTTAAGCACGGCGTCTGAAATAAACCTAAATTACCTCGAATACAGTCGTGTAACACGTGTCATCTTGTCGTGCTACCCGACTATGGTGCAGTTTTGGTTTCAAACGCTGTGCTGAAGGCGTGTTGAAGTTGGAGTTTCTAATTCAGGTAAGCTTAAGGCCGGCGCACACTTGAGGTAAAAAGCTGAGCTGTTTGCTCCGCGAGGCTGTTTGCTCAACTTGTTCCGCACGTGTGCGGCAAAATTTGAGTGAAATTTGAGCTCGCGAGGCAAAAAATCTCACTAAAACTTTGCCGCATACGTGCGTCGGCCTTAAGCGCGACTGCAAAACGCTGTTTGAACACGTTTGCGCGTCGCTAGCGTAGCAACAAGAACTCTCACAAAGACGAATTTCGAAGAAGACCGTTCATCTTCGTAGGGCAGAATGGCTGGTTTAAATGCATGGGAGCACCTCATGATCATAGGTTTGTATTGTACATATCTAGGGCGTTAACAGGAAAAGGGTTCCTTCTATCGTTTGGCAATATTTAGCCGATTGAGTGTTTTTGCGCGTGCAACATTTAAAATCCCCACAAAGGCCAGCGCACACTTGAGGTAAAGAACTGAGCTGTTTCAGTGCTCGCGAGGCTGTTTGCTCAGCTTGTTCCACACGTGTGCGGCAAAATTTAAGTGAGATTTTTGCCTCGCGAGCTCGAATCTCACTAAAAGTTTGCCGCGCACGTGCGGAAAAAGAAGAGCAAACAGCTCAGTTCTTTACCTCAAGTGTGCGCCGGCCTTCAGACTCAACGCAGGAAACTCTGAAATCCAATTACATAGACTAACAATTCTGCAAAATGCTTGGCAACTTAGATTTGCTAATCATATAGATTTAAGACTTTCAAGACTTGACTGGAACTTAATCGAAAAGCTGAAATGGTTTTAGTTGCTCTTCAGTTTCATGCTATATTTCGATGCTGGTTTGATTTTTTTTTCAATGACCAGACACATAATAGAACCGCACTTCAATTAAGTTCAAATGATAGACTAGAGAGATTGAATCGAGCAAAAACATAGTGCTCACACGAAATGCCGTAAGCCAAGTTTTGTCACACAAAAATTTTGGCTTTTGCGCAGATCCGTATTATCAGCACTGTTTTTGTTGTAAAACTAGTTTCTCCTAAAATATTGCTTAATTCCTAATTCACCCTTTAATTGATCTAATCAATTGACAGAGACATGCTTGAAGTAGCTTAAAGTAGAATTTTATCAGCGGATTAATTTTGACAACTTTATTTTTCTGGTGCGATGATTTCAACAGAAATAATTTCTTTACTTATAGTATATCGAAAACACGGGATCAATTGTATCTTTCAATCTATATTTGACTGTTTCTTATCAAGCGTTTTTGCATGGATTCGTTGTTTGATTCCGTCCACGTGTAAATTAGTTTATAAAGATTTTTTTCTAACGTAATCAAAAGTAAGGTATACGGTTGTACTGTTTTTCCAAATAAGGATAAAAGGTTATGGATAAAATGTTTTGTCTAATTGTGTTGATTTTCTTGAAACAAAAATGATACCTTCAATATAGCGTAAGTTTTCTAGATATGAAAACTTCGGCCTCTTCAAACCCCGTTAATAACCTCGACGTTGATGTTGTCATTGAACTTAAAATTTTTTTTTCGAGGCCTGAAAAGCCATTGAACTTAAAAATTGCATTTTCTAGGCCTGGAAAGTCAAGGAACTTTAGAGGCATGGAAATACACGGAACTTTAGAAATGAGTTTTCCAGGCATGGAAAGTAATAGAACTTTAGAATTGCATTTTCCAGGTATGGAAAGTAATGGAACTATAGAATTTCATTTTCCGGGTATCGAAAGTAATGGAGTTTTAGAATTGCATTTTGTAGGCATGGAAAATATCAGAACTTAAGAGTTGCATTTTCCGGGCATGGAAAGTAATGGAAAATGTAGAATTGAATTTTCCAGGTATGGAAAGTAATGGAACTTTAGAATTGCTTTTTCCGGGCATGGAAAGTAATGGAACTTTAGAATTTCATTTTCCAGGCCTGAAAGTCATGGAACTTTACAATTGCATTTTCCAGGCATGGAAAGTAATGGAACTACAGAATTGAATGTTCCAGGCATGGAAAGTAATGTAACTTTAGATTTTCATTTTTCAGGCCTGGAAAGTCATGGAATTTTAGAATTTCATTTTCCAGGCATGGAAAATAATGGAACTTAAGAATTGAATTTTCCAGGCATTGAAAGTAATGGAACTTTACAGTTGCATTTTCCGGGCATGGAAAGTAATTGAACTTTAGAATTGCATTTTCCAGACCTGGAAAATAATTGAACTTTATAATTGGATTTTTCGGGCACGGAAAGTAATTGAACTGTAGAATTGAAATTTTTAGGCATGGGAAGTCTTGGAAATTTAGAGTTGCATTTTTCAAGGCCTGAAACAGTCATCGAACTTTAGAATTTTCTTTTCCAGGCATTGAAAGTCATGGTCCTAAAGAACTTCATTTCCAAGGCATGGAATGTCATGGAACTTTAGAATTTCTTTAGACTTTGGTTCGGTCAATAACATTAACATCATGTATCTATAGTCTAAGATAAAATGGCGTCATCTTGAAAGCAGACGGAATTTTGTTGTCATTTGAAAAAATAGCCCTCATCTCTTGCTAGTGTAGGTGCTGAAGCTTGTGCTTAAAACAGAAAAAAGGAAAGACCAAGGAGGTTTACCTTTGCGACTCTAGCCAGTTTATCAACGTCTAACTTCTCCTTACACAGTTCATACAATATTATTATTATTGGTATTAATAAATGAAGGCAGATGAAGGCGAAATTCTCCTAAACTGGTAACAGGAAAAGTAAGGATTCTAGTTGGGAGAATTTATTATTAACACAATATCTGAAGATGAAAAGCAAAATTCTCCTAAACTGGTAACAGGAAAAGTATGGATTCTAATTGGGAGAATTTATCAACACAACATCTGGAGATGAAAAGCAAAATTCTCCTAAACTGGTAACAGGAAAAGTATGGGTTCGAATTTACCAAAACGCCATGTAGGGTTAAAAAGTACAGCGCGTTACACAACCAAGAAACGTTTGGGTTTACACAGGTTCGATTTGTTCCTGATGAGTCAACTTTATTTTCTGTACAAGTTATGCACTATGTAAGATCGATTCAAATTGTCAATTCTTATTTAATTTCTGCAAAATCAGTTATTGTTTGTTGTTTTTCATTTTTTTCCCCTTCTTTCTCGATTAAAATTTTTAACTACACTATTATATGTAACATATATTTAGATAAATAGTTCCGTATTTTACAAAAGTAGTCTCTTTATATGTATATATTATGCACTGAAGAATTATTACAATACACATTCTGTTTAAATGTTATTGTATATTTATATTACTGCCAGTCTCGAATAGCTACCCACGCTAACTGCGGCAGTAAAATATAAACTATACATAAATTTGCGAAGTAGTAATAATAAAGTTGAAAAATGAAAGTTGGTCTTAACACTAAGCAATCCTATTGCTTTGGTAATTAGTTCCAAATATTGAGTACATGAACATTGTCAAAAAATGACCAGCTCATCTACGCTGACAAATTAAAGTAGCGAACTCAAAGTAGTTTTGTATTGATATTGAGCTTTGCATAACTGCCAAGGGGATTTTGGCTGTGTTACCATTCAATAAGGCAATTTAACCTTTTCAGTCCCATTCAGTTGTCAGCATCTAACTTCTCCTCACATAACACATACAAAATAAGACATTTTGTAACGAGAAAATGAGAATTGATCACACACAAGGAACTTATGAAGGTAAAAAGCAAAACTCTCCCAAACTTGTTAGGAGAGTTAACCAATACAGCTGGGACTAAAAAGTTTAACCTCATCAATTCCGTCCGATTTACATTTACCATATTTGGGAAAACAACACCAAATCAATCTCGTTCCGAGAGCCCACGTTTCTTTTTGCCAGCGCCAAGAAACGTTTTTTTGGAGCTGGTCAAAAGGATCGCGGGCTCTGGGAACGAGACTGATTCCACATTCGAAAATAAGAAAACTTATTTCAAACCGCAGATACTTCGATGTTCATCTCAGCAGCTTTATCAAGTTATTGATCTTCGTGGTTTTACCGGTCTTAAATTATTCATCGTGTATTTAAATTACTTACTTTGAAGCGAAAACATGAAAATGAATACTCTTGTAGTAATTTCGCTCTTTCTTTTTTATTGATGAAAATTTGTCTAATGATTATTCAGAGATTTGGGTTACAAAGTTTTGAACCAGAGAAAAGTCTACCACAAAGATGTTGAATTATTGTTTTTATATTTTTTGGCTACTTCGCCCTTCGCTGACGCCGAAAGCAATACTTTCGAAGCATCTGGTTCTATCAGAATAAAAAATGAACTGCTGTGTTCAGTGAATCGTTATAACAAAGTTACACGATTGTCGGGCTATCAATTTCTTTAAATGCGCTTTTTGACTAGCGAGGAAATTTTGGCCGGTCAATGTTTTCTAGTAGGAAATATAAATATACTGTTGAGTGTTGTGTGTTTCTGCTGGAGACTTGCTAAAGCCAAAAAAAATTGTTCATTTTCGTAACTATTAACAATAGAATTAGAAGAAAACAAGATTGATTGAAATCTACTTCATGCATTTAAGAGCATAGTATAAAAAGCGGTGCGAAGCACATTGAAGTGTTTATCATCATTTAAAAAAGACATGATACTCTCTTTCAGATGTTTTAAAAATGTATTTTAGATTGCAAAGAGGAAGTTTTCAAAGTTGTTTACAACGAGTCTTTCACGCAGGTGCTTCGGATCGTGCAAAGGTAAGCGATTTGTTTTTATTCTCTATTTTTTGATTAGCTGTTCGTGAAAACCATGAATGAAAGTATATTGACTGCAAATCAAATACTGATGAATACTGTTTGGTCGTGTTTTTCATAGCTTTAACCCACTTGTTACTTAGAACTTTTAAACTAAAACTTTTTCTACTCAACTGATTTTATCTAACTGGCACACTTGAATAGCGAGAAAAAATAATTGGTGTTATTCATTCTAACTTTTGAACCAGTTGATGAAACCCTATAAAGTGACCATTCATTTTGCTTGTCTTGAA
>JAOBAT010128421.1:0-12665 GCA_026413305.1 Hydrozoanthus tunicans
GTGGACCAATCCCGCTCCCCCCCCCTCTCTCTTTTCCTCATTTACCACAAATACCACAAACAGATACAAAAGCCAGTAGCATAAATGTTACTCGTTTATGTTTGCTCAAGATTATTTTAAACTAAAAGGTGCAGATCAATATTTCTCATCATCAATTATCCCATAAAGGGAAACTTGATATCCCTCTTCACCGTCGGCACACTATTGGCTAGTTGCCCCAGTTTTAGATGCCTGTCTGCTATAAATATAGTGTTCCTTTCAGGTACCTTGTAGCACGTTTCTCCAGGACCGCCCTGCAGCAGACGTCGTACGAAGGTTGCCTTAGTTGGTTAATAATACTAGCCAGAATGATGACGTTTACCTACAGGAAATTTATGGCAAATCAGTCAACTAAATCTTCATTTACAAACATTTGATGTTTAGTCTATGACATTAACGAGCAAACCAAAAACGAATTGGAATTTAATATTTTCAACAATCAATAAACTTGACTGCACTAAGAAAACTTCATCTGTATAAAATACGAAGTTCTTTCTTCTCCTCTCCTCTCTTCTCTTCTTTTTCTTTCTCTTCCCTTCTCTTCTCTCCTCTCTTCCCTTCTCTTCTAATTTTCCTCTTTTCTCTTCTATCCTCTCCTTCTTTTTCTTCTCATTTCTCCTCTCCCGTCTTCTCTTCTCTTCTGTTCTCTCTACTCTTCCCTTTCTTTCTCTCCTCTTCTTCCCTCCCCTCTCCCCATCTCCTCTCTTTTCTTCTTTTTTTCTTATGCCAAACTATATACTGAGAGTCATTTCAATTCAACAATGTTCATACCGTAGCGATGGTTATTGCTGGAACTATGAATGTCCACACCACGTGGTTTGTTCCCCAACATCTATACAATGCCAGCCGCAATCGAGATGACTCAGCTGAGCTACAACGGTGGAAAGGGTTGAGATACACTAATTATATAAATCAATGGCAGAGAAAAGTAGCTGGCTAACTATCTAACTAACAAACTATTAGATAATTAAGGCCTTGTCGAGGAAATTACTTATCATATTTAATGTTCGCGCTTTTTTGGCTATAGTTAACCGACAAAGACCCTGATGAATCGAACATTGATGAACCGATTCTAACCACACATTTTCAAGAAGCCAAACAAATATGGTTTTGCTTGTAAAAAATATATCAAAGAATCTAGAAATTAGTGACTGTATTAAATTATGGTGATCTTCCGTCACTGACTTATGACATGAGGTACGGTAGAATTCTATAACGCTTTGATTTTTTTTCTTTCAAACTTGTTCAACTTGTACCGTTCTGCCCCAGAACAGGACACTTACTTACAATGAGCTGTTTGGGCTGCCTGTGTGTCCCACGCCCACAGATGCCCCAAGCACCAAGATTGGAACACCTTCGAAGAAACATGTTTTTCAATGTGAGTTGGTGCATGCCAACTACCTTACAAGCTCGGTATAACTTCTCTAGTTATAGGAAGGTACAAGCTACACAGGAAGCATGTGCTCTTGTGCCTAAATTAGAACCAAGTAGTACCTGTAGCTCAGTGGATAAAGTTTGTAACAAGGTTTTGATAGAACCACTATAAATGACCCACCACCCCATGTTGAGAAGCGGAGCATCCGACAGATCTCTAGAGAATCATTGGTTTGATTTCTTAGAAGTTGTTCGTTTATCACATTTTGACTCAAGAACAGGCAGTATGACTCGAGGTTCCTTTCGTTGTTTGCAACCCAGGACCTCTGGTTTATCGTCCTTATCCAAAAAATGCGAAGGTCTTCAGAACCGTTTGTAGTTGTTAGAGCAAAGGCAGCACCTTATTCTCAGCTATTTTAAAACCCTGAGTGAAGGCCCAGCAGGTAATCGAGCCCCGTTCTCCAGCACGGCAATCTGGCATCTTACCAACTATATAAGCTAACCAGGTGGCAGTCGTTAAAGATTGACGACACTGCATGTAAGTCTTGTTTCGTGTGCTTTTACTACAGTTAGCTTATCGATTACACTAAATACTTGCACGGCAATGCACTCACCCCATCCGATAGCCATGTAGTAGCTTAGTTTTCTCATTGGGTGGTGGCGGTTCACATGAACGAAGTAAAGGTGAAGTGCATCCACTGCGGACCAAGCGAAACACGAGGACGCCGCGAAATGAAGTAAAACTGACACAGCTTTACATCCTTCCTAAGAGGAGGAGAGAAGGGACGCATAAACAGAGTTACTTGTAGGATTTGCATCAGAACTCCAATATATGTTAACCTAAACTAAACGTTTATTGAAAACCATATCATAATAATCGTTATATATGTTATTTAGAAAATAGATCAGTAAAACGCGCTCTCTAATTGGTTGTGGGCCATCTTTTAAATCTAGATTTAAATTATGAATGACCTCACGCAAAAAGTCAGTCTGCTTGTCAAATATCGTGAGCAAAATCTTCTTATCTAACTTCAGTATCGGGTAAGAACAGATTAAAATGTGTACAATACATACTCACACTATACTTATAAGCAGCGATTCCCAGAAGTAGAACTAGTTGTGTCAGCCCAATAGCAAGAGTAAGTTGTTGCTTGACCACGAACGTCTGAGACCACGGCCTAAAAAATAGATGTTTTCATAAGTTATTTGAAAAACTCGGGCTTTGTGTTTCAGTAGGTTTCCAAACACTTAAAAACAATCGAAATCAAACTGTTTTCTCGTGTTTGGAAACTCAATGAAACACTCGCCCTCGTTTTTCAAATATTACTAAAAAGGGAGTGTATATCAAATGACAATAGTTCTGGATCCACAAAATCTAGACCCATCCATGTGGATACATCCAACAACAATAGTTCTAGATCCATCAAACCTAGGTATATCCATTTATAGATACACCCAACATCAGTACGTAGTTCCGGATCCATCCATCTGGACACATTCAACCACAACAGTTCTTGATCCATCAAATCTGGATTTATTCATCTGGATACATCAACAACAATAGTTCTGGATCCATCAAATCTAGGCAAATCATCCATCTGGATACATCCCAAAACAGTAGTTCTGGATCCATTAAATCTGGATCCATCCATTTGGATACACCTAACAGCAGTAGTTCTGGATCCATTAAATCTAGGCCTACCATCCATCTAGATATATCGAACAACAGTAGTTCTAGACCCATCAAATCTAGATCCATCATTCGTCTTGATACAACCAACAATGAATTTATTCATCTAGATACATCAGACAACAGTAGTTCTGGAAACACCAAATCTGAATCTATCCATCTGGATACATCCACAACAATAGTTCTGGATCCATCAAATCTGGATACATCATTCATCTGGATATACCCAACAGCAGTAGTTTTGGATCCATCAAATCTAGACCCATCATCCATCTGGATACATCCAAAAACAGTAGTTCTGGAAACATCAAATCTAAATCCATCCATCTGGATAAATTCACAACAATAGTTCTGATTCAATCAATCCGGATCCACCCATCTGGATACATCAAACAGCAATACTTCTTGATTCATCAAGAATCCTTTAAAAGCTAGATCCTTAAGAATCTTGGTTCCCTTGGAAAAGTGCATTCTTTAGGTTTTGGATCCTTAAGGATGCATTTTCCATGATAGAAATGCACTTTTTGGGTTCTGGGTTCTAAAGGATGCATTAGGTCGATTTAAGAAATATACCTGTTAAGACCCTGGGTTCTAAAAAGCGTTTTTACTTCGTGCCAGTAGTACACTCAGATCCCAGTGCAAAAGATACTTTTGTTCAATGTAAAAATTGCATCCAATTTTAGATTCTGTATCTTAAGGCGTGCACTTTGAAAACCGGAAACGTACTTCTTAGCTTTTGGACCTTGAAGGATGCTTTTGTTCTATGGAAAAATTCATCTTTTAAATTTGGATCTTAGGGAGGCATTTGTTCCATGCCAAAAATGCACCATTGAGATTCAATGCCGAACATCTTGCACATAACCGGTTTTATTTTTTAATACGGTAGTTCAAAATTTGTCTGTGTTTGCCATATTTTCATTTGTTTCCAAGAATACTAATTAATTTCTCACCCTTGTTTTCATTGTCATTAATTATTCAGTATTGCCATAAGAGATTCGCGAGAAAGAAACTGAGAAACAGGTGTAAAATTAAATATGTATAAAGTGGACCATACACATGCATCGATCAGAGATCATAGTCTTTTTTAAACCCAAGAACAGGTTTTTCGTTCCTGGGTTAGCTATTATCATGGTGAAACTAAAAGTCAGAAAGACGTTACTTATCTCAACGATGTTGGCAAACTTTTTGACCTTAATAGAGACCATTAAGAAAGTTACTTTTCCACGTAGCTGCCTAGATCAAGTGTAGAACTGTCTATCTATGACGGCCTTGAGATGATCTACAACTGTTAAGCACATTATTTCCAAGTTAACAGTTTAAAATGCCCTTAAAAAGATTAGTTTTCTCAGGGAATCTAAGCAATTTTTAAAATGCACTTTATGACCATAACTAACAAGGGTTGCACAACCGAAAAATCACTTTCTACTTAAGAGGAAGTTTTTCTATCAAGAAAAATAAACAAAAGCTAGTGTTTCATTCAGGTACAAGTTTACGGACGTAAAATATTCAAGCGCCTTAATAAACACAACAAATTTACATTACAATGCAGCTAGACTCCAAGAAATACAAGTTGGCCACTCGTATTGATTCCCTTCGCTTCGAAAAAAAAATATAATTAACTATCAAAAAATCTCTATTGAAAGGAAATTTACTAATTTGTCTTTTTATGAAATATCACCATCACCGCATCTCAATTGAAGAAATTGTATTATTGGCGCCAGAAGTCATTATTACACGCTGAGACTTAATTCAGGCTTTTCTCTTTTCTCACTTGAAAGAAAGCGAACTGTATTGTTATGCATATCGTATCTTTAGAAATTAGAATTCCCACAAAGACAACATGCAGAGCACTATACAGTTTGCTTTTTATTTTTGAGCCGGTTAAAAAGAAACAACGGTGTCGTATCAAACTAGCAACCAGTCCAAACTAAAAGAGACAGACGAAGAATTGAAAAAAACTTCTAACACCGCCACACTGCCAGAAGCATTTTACAATTGATTAAAATTCATTAAAGAATTATACGCGTGGAGCCACGATTAATCGGGCTGAAGAGCAATTTTTTGAAAAGAGTAGTAAAAAACTGCAATCAATAATTTGAACTTTTAGTAAATGTAGTTCTGCATGAGGTTCGACGGAAAAGAACACTCGCATTGAGCCTTGTATTAGAAACAAAATTAATCAGTGCTATAAAATGGCGAGATATTGTTCACGTGCTCAATGTCAAAATTAATACTGTAGACTTGTATTGCTTGTTAAGCTGTGAATTTCGGGATTTCGATTCTGTAACACAAGAGTCGAACAGTTCTATGAATCCAACTTTAACAAATAGAAGTTTTTCTAAGACAGACCGTTTATGTCTGTCACCAAAAGAAGTACGTTCAGTTTAATAGACTGTACTTTGACGGGATGCAATATTCATACACAAACCTATGGATCCGGATTTGTATCCTTATTTGAAATGTATTAAAGATATTTTTACTCTTGAGAATATTTTAAAAGCAGTGAAGGTACGTAATATAAAAAACTACATGAAAGCAGTTATTACTTTTATTAAAGCGACAATTAGCCTGGTATTTATCATTCAAACCGTGAAGGAGGATTCAAAAGCAATATTTTTTCTTGTCGTTTTTTGCAGCACACAGACCAAAAAAAGATTTTAAAAATAGTTACCAAACACTTTATCGAATATCGAAAGGAAAGTGTGCCCTGAGTGAAGATCAATATCTCATAACAGATTGTTTACAATGTTGAGTTGTACACACATATTGCGTCAAACCGCAGGTATATTCAATTCGGAAAAAAATTAATCTAAATTCAACTGTATTCGCAATTATAAAGTTGCGACAGTATTTGATTATGCCTTTTTTCCTTTATATCGTTCATTTTGGTCTCCAACGAAACTTTATTGACTATCAGTTTTATGACTTTTACATGCAGATTCGCTCCGACGACAGACAACAAACAAAATGTTTTGGGAAAAGCTCATCTCGAAACTATGATGCTTCTAATTAAAAGAAAAGTGATAAAAAATGATAAAAGAAAGAAGATATTCGTGCATGAATAACGCTGATATTTGAATTCGGGTTTTGAATACCGAGCTACAAGTACCACACAATGCGACCTTGTCATCGAGAATTTCTCGCCCGCTTAGTGGTCATGCAAATTTGCAGTTTGTGTTCACTCAGATGTGCGACTGGACATAAACAAATGAATTGTGTTACACACTCAGTCTTTCATCGTACATATCAGTTTTAAAAAACTTCATGGCATGTTTTGGCGATCACTTCTAATTATAGCAGAAACTAAAAGCGAGAGGTCATGTAATTTTTTTAAAATTTTCTAATGTATTCAAAAACTAATGTTAGCGACGAAAACTCATTTTTATAGAGAAGTGAATCTAAAAGCAATGCTGTGCTAATTTGTATCGGGATGGCTTTGTAAACCTGTTTTGCTTTTAAAAAGACAATAGAACAAGGCCATTCATATGCAAAGGCAACCAAAAAGTCTTTCTCTTTAACAGATTTTGAGTGTCTCTTTCTTTATGTTGTGTCACATTAATTTTGACGAGGCGTCGCAAAATGAATACATAATGAAGAGGTTATAGCAAGGTTTCTTCACATAAAATAATAAATTTCAAGGCTGGTGAATGCATCAGTTATACACACAAACAAAATAAAACAAGCTTTTCAACAACAGTAAAACTTCGGACGCGGGAACATATGGTAAAACTATCGGAAAGTTCTCGTTAAGGCTTTGTGTTAAAGTCAAGATCCCTGTCATATTTGGGCAGTTCTGATAAGGCGAGATTTAAACCACAACAAAACAGCCGCATATAAAAGAAACATTCCCGCAATAAAAAGGGATGGAAAAATAATTTAAAAATTCATTACCTCAAGCAGAAAAATGCGACAACCGAAGTCGTGCAGAAAAACAATGATATGCCGCTTCCAACGACTGCCGTTGCGTGCAATACATAATCTTCATTAGAAAGCTCCATTGCGAAGATATTTCCAGTCTGCCACTGGAACGAGTGACGACCTTTGAGTTTTTGGAGCTTTTTTTAATCACTCTATCTTAACCAAACGCACTTCTCAAACTCTCGAGGAGTCAGTGAGAAGGAGCTACTCAAATCCACCTCGCTTTGGCTTCAAATTTGTTTTTCTGATGGCAGGATTGCACGATGGTTTGATCTTCTGGAAACTGATCTCATTGTAACTCACTTGCAATTACAGTCAATCTTTCAGCAGTTAAATAAATTTCTTTTAAATATGTACTGATTCGTGGTGTCCGTTCTCATGCGAAACGAAAAGCAGATATTCTTACCGGTTCGAACTTCTCATGCGACGTATGGTATTGAGCACTACTAAAAGTGTTTAGATAAATTTTCTGAATCTAATTTCATCAGTAGATGAAAAATAGAGTGCATATTTTAGTATTAAAAGAGAACAAAGATGTTTAAATGAAAGGGGAACTGATTGGCTTGTGTTGTTTGAATAGTCACGTGGTTTCACAGGTGTCTTTGACCGCCATTTTAGAGTCACATCTCAAGTTTTTGACATAACTTCGAAACTTGATTGGGTTCAAATCAGGGAGTTGAAACTGAAAATAGAATGAATTAAATTTACTTTTCTAGCGCATTTCTCCTTATAGGTGACATATAGAAGAAGAAACTGGCCTTGATGAATGAAGTAAAACACTCAGCACAAAGCGTTTCATGATAAAATCTTACTTTTGTCACAGTTTTGCGTTTCTTGCAAAGTCAGCCAATCAAACGACGCAATTTCACCTCCGATAATTATCTTGTCAAACACTAAATGAGCAAAACCAAACAAAAACCTTGAATAAGTCTCTCCTTGCTTTTAGAGTAAAAAAATAAAATAGCCTCCTTTCTGTGTATTGCCAATTTAGTCGATAATAATTTCGCAGAGGGATGTACTGAACGAGTTTTCTTGCAGACATGCAATAAAAACATGAATAGCAGTTCAAGGGGCAAATTAAAGAACCACTATACTACACAAAAATAATTCTTTTCGCTTTCAAACTATAATAATTTAAACGGTTAAGAACTTACATTTCTCGATCACAAACAAAGCATTGGTTTGATCATTCTTTTATACTAGACACTTAAGTTTCCTAACTATGAACTAATATAAAACGATATATTTTAAAATGTTCTTTCGAGTTTTAGTCATGAAAAGATTGCTAACTTGTTGGGCTGATCGAAACCTCATTTATTAAAAATTAGAACTAATTTTTTCTTGTTAGTGTTAGAAACCAACATCTGCTTTGTTAAACCATTGAAGACAGTGCTCGGGGCTAAGAGAAAAAAAAAACAATAAACCTTTTTGAACGATAAAATCAAGCTTTCTGATAACTAAACAACTATTCTAAATAGTTAATTTGCATTCTCGTCTTTTATTCTTAACTGACAGGTTCCGAATGCTATCAATTTACACTGCTTTCGAGAAGCCGTGCACTTTAATACTACTACAGTTTCTATCGATTTAAAATGCGACTGGCACTACACATGAATGGAGCGCGGCATGCAAACACAGTTAATGCAAAAGGCTATTTTCCTATCAAAATAGCCATCCATTTTGTACCTAGACTAATCCTCAAATTTTCCTTTCTTTCTTATTTCTTAGTTTCAGTTTCATATGCCTTTAAATTAGTCGTATAAGCTAATCTTTATTAATATCGTTGTAGTTGCAATCTGTAATGTCTTCACTTGCCACAGATTCTTGTTCAAATAAATTTCAGAAACATGCATGTACAAGAACATTATCCTTAATTTCTTCCTTACTTGTCCCTATACCTATAAGTCCTCAGCTGTGTTTTTAGATAAAGCTGCTTTTCTGTATATACAAAAAGACTCCAGCTGCCGTCTAGCAACTCATATGACCACTGAACCAAATTCGTTATACTGCATTGAAAAGTCTATTCGGCGGTTGTTGCGGTTAGTTTGAAATCTTTGAAACAGTAAACAAAATTGTTGAGAACTGATGGTGAAGCCGAATTTAATCTTTGGCAGTAATAAATATGGCCTGGATAGAACTGTATCATTCTGATACGATATAAGTTTATAATATTCAGTTTTTCACCGGCCTGGAGATATTTTTGGGAGGTTCACCGAAAACGGGCAATTTGTGTGTGGAGTTTGAGTTTGTGTGGATTGGCCATGGGTAAATTTGGAAAGTAAGTCATGGAAAAAATGTAAAATTTAAGACTGTACCTGAAAATAAGATCAAATACGCCTCCTTCGATTTTTGGCGTCATTTTGCTTTTTGCCCTTGAAATTGTACGTACGTCATTCGGGACTGATTTTGTTGCTTAAATTAAACTTATGGCAGCAGGTTGAGAACGGTCAAATCCAGCTTCAATTCCCGATTCTCTTTGGCGGGAACTACTTGACGTGTACATGGTAAATTTGAATGACTTATTTTTTGGCGGGAACTACTTGACTTGTACCCCTGACATTTGACTGACCGAATACTTTTGGCGGGAACTACTTGACTTGTACCATGCATGTACATTTGAATCGGACCTCATTCTTTTTGATGTTGAAAAACTTTAAGAAATGAAAACGCAGCTTACGTGTTTGCACACAGAGAAAGCAGATAACACAAACACGAGAGCAGATAGTACAAACATAAGACCATATAGTACAAACACGATACTCGAATTTTCTCCCAAAACCTCGCACTGAGGTTTTCATTAACCTGCGCAAACACGGTAGCTGTGTTTTGCTTCCGTTCATAAAACAATAACTCAAAAACATGTTTGCTCAGGTTGAGCTGAGTGCAAAGAACTGACCTATTAGAGATCAGAGCAAGCGTAATATCTTAATTATTTTTTCAGATTTGAAATGGTCATGATGTGATATTAAACTTATAGTCGCTCGACTAACTATGATAAAACGTTAGAAAATACTCTTTTTTTTTATCAGAAACGTAGAATTTTTCTGACGTTCTTGACTGTTCTCGGGATATCAGCCTCATATGTTCTAAAACATGTTCCTAAAACCATCTGCGGCGGAAGCAAAAAATTATTGGAATGGGGGGGGGGGGGAGGTTGGGGCACAGTTAAAATATAAGACCAGAAACTCCTATCCCGGCAAAAGTTATTGCACAACCAAAATGTTTTGGGGAGGTCCCACCTCCCTTGAAAAAATCTTTACTAATTTTGATAACACACATACCGTTTGTGATACATCTGTGTAGTTTAGTAGCAGTACCTGGCACTGACTTTCTTGCCAGTTTGTCTCAAGATCAGTTATACCTGTAAGAACTGCGATTCGGTAAATGAAAAAACATGTAATGTAAAACTGTTATCTGCGAACTTTAGTCAAGTAGCCCACCGAAAAGCAAATTTTTTAATAACACTGTATGAATTATTTGCAATAATAACTTATCACCATAAATTCTTCACCTTTTCTCAGCCTCAGAATGTTCTTTAATTTTTTGGCGATTTTCAGCCTCGTGTCCTTATAAAAAAGGTTCTTATGAAAACTGAACGTGTAGGAAATTGGGTCGATGTTTCAACAATTACTGATTGCAAAATCCCATGCGTCGTGTTTTTCTCGTACGTTTGTGAGCGAAGATTGTGGAAGTGTAATCTTGAATCAACCTTGAATCATGAATCACGGCTAAAATATGTGAAGGAATTATGAATCACATCATCTCGCAAACTGTGAGTCATGAATCATGAAGAAACTCTATAAATGAATCATGAACCGTGAAGAATTTCTTTAAATGAATCATGAAAAACTATATCTGGGAATCACGAATTATCATACTGAAAAGATTCCGCTTCCATCCCCGAAGATTGTGAAAGGACCATTCAATGATAAAAAAGTAAGGTTCTGTAACTTCAGTGCAGGCTATCTATAAATTATTGCAACAACCTTATTAAGTACTACCTCACTACTTGATAACTCAAAAAGATCGAAAGAATGATCGATACTGGAACAAATTTTAAAAGCACCAACTAACCAACTGAGCTACAGGGTCCCGTAGCTCAGTTGGTAAGAGCGACGTAGATCTGTTTCGTAGGTTGTGGGTTCGAATCCCACCGAAGTCAAAGATTTTTTCTCTTTCCTTGTGTGGATTTAAGGGATTCCTTGTTAATGTTGTAGATCAGCGACACTTGAATTATATCCCGTTCCAGTGGTATGGCCTGGCTCGAATTTATATGTTGTATTGACTCATATGCCACTAAAGGACAATTGACAATTTTCAAAAATTTCCCAGGGGCCTCTGGAGCCCCCTAGAAATGTTCGTGCTTTATCACTCGCTCGGCTTTAGCTATGTGGGTCTGCAAAATTTCCAGATCCTGGCTACGCCACTGGCCATGCACCATGTTTATATGTGTAGTTGACTGCTTCATAGAATCGAGAAACGAAATTAAGCCATATACAGTGGAATCCCGGTTTAACGATCTTCCGTTTAACGATATTCCCGGTATAACGATAAACATTCGTTTCCCCGGCAAAAGTTATAGTAAAATGTATGGGGCAGAACCCCAGTTTAACGATATTCGGTTTAACAATACTCCCAGTTTAACAATCGGGATTTTGTACCCCGAGAGCAAATTCTTTCCATGTATAGCAATAAAATCAACATGATAGACCACAGGAAACGCTGGTTTTATAACAAAACAAACTTTAATTAATAAACATTCAAATGCTTTCCAATATCTGTATTGAAATACCTTAGCATTGTCTTTATTCGATTTAAACCACACTTAGAAATAAGAACAATTTAAGAACAATTTGAGGCTTAAATCGCCGAAAAATTAAAAAACAATGAGCCTCGGAAAAATTTGCTGGTTCTTATAAAAAAAATAGGCCGCAATGCGTGCGTGTAGCTCAGACTGCAACTGCGTTCTTGTTTCCATAGGTCTGTGAATACGGTGCTGTTTGGTATGTACACCTATTTTAGAAAAGGTTTTCGTATAAAGGCCTCGCGCCCATACCACTTACTGTTTAGTTACGGATTACATAAGGTTCGTACATTGAATGACTAGCCCCATTGTTCGAGATAAGTGGTTATTCGACAAATGACTGACATTCTGCAACATGGAAATTGGTCGGTGCTCGGCCCAAACAATAGGTTTGTACGACTCGACAATATCTTTTCGAAATTTTATTTTCAATGGATTTTTCTTAGCGAGCTCAGATGTGGCTAACAATAACATAAACATGAGGCGTTGTTTTCTCATCAAGAGATAACTCATAGAATTATGTAGATTCATCTATCCAGGTATCAATATAGACATTAGAGTTTAAACTTTATATCTCCAGATATTGAAAAAAAAAACTTACTGTGTAAAGCTTTCGACTGTAACTACAGCCTTCTTTAGTGGTAACCTCTGATGGAAGATTAGGTAGAAGCACCATTGCTAGTCGCCAATATTCACAAGAGTTCTTAGACCATCTCAACTCGATCGATGACAACATCAAGTGGACAACCGAGACCTCTGAGTGTTGATCACGCGGAGGATTCTGGGAGATCTTTGCCGTTTTTGGATATACTTGTTACAAGGCTCCAAGACGGTTCAATA